>CAIGRK010336021.1:0-22151 GCA_903798315.1 Fraxinus greggii | reverse complement strand
TCCTGTACTTTCAGCATAAATCTTATTATAATTGTTCATGATGCGTTTTCATATTTTGAAGGTTAAGTTATTATTGTTGTAATCATTGTTACCGGTATTATCATTATGGATAAGCCTCGTTCAACACTTGCCATATCATTTGCTATCTGGTTTGAAAATAATTCCTTGACACACACACCGACAAACACAGCAAGAACAACCAGAGACTGTGAATTTTAACTGATTCATAAGCACAGAATAGTGAAAATATTGCATAAAGGGTTACAAAAAAATTAGTTCAAGAGCCTTACTCACTGACTTGTTGACGGTGAAAGAGCAACAAACTCGTATGCGGTCGATGGTGGATGATGTTGATGGTCAGCCGTCAATTGGGATCGAATTTGCAAAATATTTGAGAAAGAGCGAAGAGGAATGGGTAGGGATTTAAGCCATTTCATTATAAATTGGAATGGGAGAAAATTGTCGTGTCCCCCAGTGATTCTGTTTCCTAATTGTCGTGTTCCTCAATGATTTTTTCCTAATTGTCGTGTCCCTTGTGGATCTTTTTCCTACTTTTTAATGAAAAAACTCAAAAATTTTGGGTGGTAACCTTGCCCGTACGTGCCTCCGCCTCCGCATGTACATGTATCTCTTTAATTGACTCAAAAGAATTCAAATAAGATAAACTGCGAGCTTTTTAAAAAAAAGGGAGAGAGAATATCACTTTCCTTATTCTCATATTTGTATTTATATTTTTACAAATCCCTTGCATGCATCACATTTATTGATCCAAAGTTGAATTTTTATACATGCTAACTCAATCCAATTCATACAAATCTGAATTTTAGCGCGCGCGCGCGCGCACACACACATATATACACACACACACACACACACTAATTCAAAATTATCAATCTGAAAATGCAATAATTACAATGTACTAGTACAAAAAATATCAACATCATCAAAATCAAGTTAGAAGTTGTGTTCATGATTTTCACAATTAAATAAGGGTATTGAATCAGTAGTTATCATTAAAAATTAGTCTACAATTGCTTTCTTTTTATTGAGTAATCATGAAATATATAATTTTTTATTCAATAATCAAACAAAAGAAAACAAAAGATAGTTGAAGTAGCCTTGACCTTGTTTGGGTTGTGCAAGATTCCTCTGACGATTTCGATTTTGCTTGATTTAGAGGGTTTAGATTAAAATTTTCCAACAGCCAAATGGTCTCCTTTCCAAATTGTTGTTTACAGTGTATTTCATACGCTTTATAATGGTTGAAGTTATAGTTTTTGTCAATGTTTCTAATAATTTTTTAAAAGGACCCCAAAATTAAATGTATTTATGTAATTGGCAGAAAAAACTTCTAACCTTTGATTCTATTGTGTAATCAATGTTCTAAAAACCCGTAAAGTGCGACGAAGCAGGGAGGCCAAGTTTCGATCTAGGCGAATATTTTAAAATTTTAAATCAATCTAAAAATTATTTAATACTTAAAGAAAAAAAGAGTAAAAAGCACACCTAGGTGCGACTAGGCTAAAAAAAAAGTAAAAAAAACACACACACACACACACACACAAGAAACGAGGTGTTTTGCGCCCGCTTCGACTTAGGACAGCTTTTAGAACACGGTGCGTAATATGCCTATCATTTCATTTAGGTTGAAACCCCCTAAATGACTTTTTTTTTTTGCGGAAATACTACATTTTCTTCCATTTTTTCAATAATGTTTTGCGAAATAGCGTCTTCTTCTTTAAACAAAAGAAAAGAAAAGAAAAAAAATAAAATAAAATGAAGAACTAATTACAATTGTAGTCCCAAAATCTTCAAAAAATACAAAGAAGCCCAAATAAATTATTAAAAATGAAATGGACGTACAAAATTAGTTTTTATATTTTATTTAAAAAAATTAAATAAATAATCTTCTCACTTTTGTTTCTTTAATTTATAATATTATCGACGTATAAATTAAATTTTTTTCTATTTTATTTTCAATGAATTTATTGTAATTATATACAAGTAAATTTAATGAACGACGACAATATCATCAATTATATTTTCGACAATTATCAATAGTTTTTCAATAAAAAGAGGGAAGATTGGGTCTTGGTTTCTTCTAGATCATTAGGGATCAAAGAATTATTGATAATCATCAATAACACAATTTATGATATCTTCGTCTTTCATTTGAAATAATGACAATAAGTTTATTGAAGATGAAATAAAAGATAAAAACTAACTTATATGTCGATAATATCATAAATAAGAGAAATAAAGCATAATGAATGATTTATTTGTTTAGTCTTTGTTTGGTAGGGATTAAAATCAAGATTTTAATTTAAGTCAAAGTCAATAATTAATTTCAACCACATATTTTATAAGACGAATAATTCTATTTTGCTTCACTAGGGTTATAACCTTAATCTATGTGATGTTATGTGATATACTAAATGAAAAGTAGAATTAAGTGGCCCATTTAATTTTACTTATCATTTAATATCATATTAGCGCGACATAGATTGATGTTACAATTTCAGTGGGGCTAAATTATATTACTCTTTATACGACCCACAACTTTTCAATAATATTTCATTAATTTTTATCAAAATCTACTAACAATAAGATTTTAATCCCTATCAAACAGGGGCTTAATTTAATTTTTTTAAATAATATATAAAAACTAACTTTTACGTCCATTTCATTTTTTAATTATTTATTTTGGAACCGTCTGCATTTTTTAAAAAAAATTAAGACTACAATTTTAATTAATTCTTTGTTTTTTCTTATTTTTTTTTGTTTTATTTAAAGATGATGGTATATTCGTCCTTTAATAATGCTTTATTAAGAAAAGGGAAGAAAATATTGTATTCCGAAAAGAAAATATCATATTGTGGGGTGTTTTCTGTCAAAATGAAAGGACAAGAAATGTATTTCATAATATATAAAATATTAAATATTACATCAAGTAAGAATAATTTTTTGGACGATTCTAACCCTACTATAATTTAATTATTTTAATAATACTTTACTTTTAGTTTTTCAATACGTATATAATTTATTTAACATTTTAGTTACCATCGATGTATATGTGCATTTGACAGCTTAATTTCACTTGTATACTTTTGTTAATGTATGAATTATCTATTATTAATTCTCAATTAATTAACGTTTACATTCATTTAATTAATACTCATCTTCATTTATGTATTTCAGTGTTATTAATTCTAAATATAAGTTAATTAAAATTTCACATTCAATAATACAGTTCATTATTCACGTCCAAGTATGCGAATTAACATCCAATTTTTATTAAAGATTAAATAAATGATTTAACATTCATTGTCACGTATATATATTCATCAATGTTTATTGTAAATTAAATAACATTCTTGCACATTCAAATATTACTTTTACACAACTTATAGAGTATTTCATAATAATATGCAATGCACGTTCAACGTTGACTAATATAGACAAATGTTAGGAATGTTTTGTGTCAATTAACCCTTAAAATTTTTGTTAACACTTAAGGCCCATTGGGCTTTGATTAATAAAGACCAAAAAGATGGCCCTAGTTCATTAAAATATGCAAGGACAATTTCGTAAATGAAGCTGAAGCTTTGCTCCAACAAAACCACTAGGGTTTTTCATCCCCATTTCGCAAAAACCCAGCAGCGCCGGTTTCTTTGGATCTTTATCGGCTTCCTGGTAAACTGTTCCGCCTCCGTACGCAGCAGACATTCACGTCGAAAGTGTACTCATTTTTGTTTGCATTTGTATGTTTCTGCATTTTGTGTGTTTCTTGAAATGTTTGTTGCTGAAATTAAATGTATCTTAGCTACGAGTTTTTTAACAGTTTCAATAATTTGTTTTCTCTGATTTTTCTTGTGTTCAATTGAATCTTTCAAATCCCATCTCACATTTCTTTGATCTTCTTAAGTCTTATTGTCGTTGCAATTTTTCGAAATTTTGTTGATTGTAATTAGTGTTATGTGGTGTAAGAAAATTTATTTCTTCTAGAATTTTAGCGTATAAATTTGGACCTTTAATTTTGTCTTTTAGGGTACTGAACAAATTGGCTGGTTTCAGAAATTTTTTGTGAAGGGTGGCTTGTTTAGGAGCTCTTGGTTATGACTCAATTATTTCTCACTTTATGAATTCGTGAATCATAGTGTGGTTCTTGAGGATTTTTTATTTGGCTTGAATAATTTGTCACTGTAAGGAAATATGCTAATGCGTTAGTATTGGTATTGACAGTTGGATACATAGAATAGTGTATAAAAGCTGGTTTTAGAAGTTAATCGATTTTGCTTTTTTGATTTGGCCAAAATTATGCTTTTTCCTGTTTTCTTTTCATTTTTTGGGTTTTTTCATTAAATTTGAATGAATAGACATAAGTGCTACAATCTGATTACTTTAAGTTTTGCATTTGTGACTGGTTTATGAGCTCTTGGTTAGACTCATTTATTTCTCATTTTATGACAATATGAATCTTAGTATGTGATTCTTGCGGATTTATTTGGCTAGAATAATTTATTTAATATATGAAAATATGCTGATGAGTTGTTTAAATATGATTGACAGCATTAGTTAAAAACAAAGATGGTGAGAGTTAGCGTGCTGAATGATGCGCTTAAGAGCATGTATAATGCAGAGAAACGGGGGAAGCGCCAGGTCATGATAAGACCTTCTTCCAAAGTTATTATCAAGTTTCTCCTGGTGATGCAAAAGCATGGTATTTACAACATTATGTACTGTTAATACCCTGCATTGATTTGATGCATGATTCTGTGAGGTTTTATATTTGTTTTCAACTTTTAATGACAACATTTAGGCTATATTGGGGAGTTTGAGTATGTTGATGATCACCGTTCTGGCAAGATTGTGGTCGAACTGAATGGAAGGCTGAACAAATGTGGTGTGATTAGCCCTCGCTTTGATGTTGGCGTGAAGGAAATTGAGGGATGGACTGCAAGATTGCTTCCTTCTAGACAGGTAATTATCAAAAACCCCTTTTGAGTTAATACTCTTTTGGGGAGATGAAAACTTTAGTAATGTATGATGTACTAAACTAAGCCCCTGTTTGTCATTTTTCTGAGATTGTAAGTTATGGATCCCATGAAAGTGGGTAAAAGTTGTGGGTTCAATGAAATATGTGGATAAAAATGAAGCTTGACCAGCTTATAATCTCAAAAAAGCTTTGTCAGATAAGGGCTAATTCTCTGTTGAATTGGTGTCGTGACTTTAAGCTTTTGTAGGCTGGTCAAACATAATTTTAAGCACACATTCTTTAGAATCCACAGCTTTGGCTACTTTTTAATCACTTATTCTTTGGACCCGCAGCTAATAAGCAAAAGATTTGCCAAACATGCACGTAGTATCTAAATAATGATTCGTACCCAAGTGATGGAGCTAAGCCAACTAAATGATGAGCAAACCGTGTCATATTTTCAGTTTTTCTTCCTTGACGTATGCCTAATTGGAATGATAAACTTGCAGTTTGGATATATTGTGCTGACTACGTCTGCTGGTATCATGGACCATGAGGAGGCTAGGAGGAAGAATGTTGGTGGGAAAGTCCTCGGCTTCTTTTACTAGGCTTGTTTTCACCTGAGTTTGTTTCCATCTCTGAGGAGGTTTTGGGTTTATTTTGAACTTGTTTACAGTTGGGATTAGCTCAAGTTTGATAAATGGTTTGTTGTTTCAAATGCAAGTAGCGATTTTGGCAGCATTTTTCATGTTATCTTATTTTTATTGACGTTTAAATCTATTAAAGAGCAGTTGCTTTTATTTCTGTACCAGTATCGAAAAAAACTCTGCCCATCAGGTTTTTGGGTTGCCGGGAGATAAAGGGTTCAGTTTTTGTTTACACAACAATCATGAAAAAACATGATCTTATAACAGCTTATAAACTGGGGATATATGTGTTCATGTTCCGACACTTCGTCTTCTCTTTTGTGTATACAGTTGATGCAAGAACTATGCAGAATTGTGCTATAACAATGTAGTGATATTTTTATACAAGTTGTTAAAGATAAAATTCCACATAGAATAAAAATGAAAACATACACCAACTTATAAGAGCTTGGACTACTCATCTTATTAAGATTGACATTTTAAAATGGATTACTAAGTCTTAATATGGCATCAAAGAAAAAATGAGTATGCTGATTTTAAGATTGGTTTTCTCCAGCGAATCACTATCGAATCGTTCATTTGAACTTAATAAACTCTCTTACTATATTAAGACTTGAAAATCTATTTTAAAAAGTCAACTTTATTAAAAGAATAATCCAAACCTTATAAGTTAGTCAATGTTTTTATTTTTATTCGATGTGAGGTTTTTCCTTTAACATAAGAAATTCTTTAATACCATCCATATATATAAGCTAGGAAATATTCAGTGTTAATTGTGTTTTCACACATGAGAATAAGTTGGATGAATGGTGGTGATGGAGTCTGGATTGATTGCGAGCCCTATGCATCGAACACACTGGAAATCTAACTATTAGATTTCATAATTTAGTATGTCGTGTAAGTTATTAGCGGTTTTGCACTAATTTCTTCTTGATGGATCGAAAGTCTGAATTTCAGACTGGAAATATTCAAGAAATGCCGTGTACACTACTTGTCTAGCAATCGAGCATCAGAGATGCATTCGAAAGTCTAGAGATTTTCCCTATTGGACCATGGCTAGCTAACCACACTATTACATTACTAGAAATCAAGATTCTTATTTGGGGATTGGACTTCGCCCATATCTCCTTTGGGTTACAATATATATGAAGCCCACACAGTGATACACTATACATGTTGACGGCATGTTTGATATACAGTATTGGCCCTGATTTGACATTATAAATGGATAAGATTACAACTTATTTTTCTTCCTTAATACTGTTGAGTATAGTCCAACGTACTGAACAATTCAGGAAAGTTTACAAGTAGTTAGTAGTGACACTTGGATTAACCTTCAGCAGGTTCTGGCAGTCCACATTATACGACTGCAGCTGCTGTTCTTGTGTTTGCAGCTGCTGGACAGAATCTAAAACCCTAGATGAAGAAGCTAATATATCAATATTTCCAAATTCAGAAGAAATCCCTTGTGGGATAAATGATGAATAATCGGCACTTGTGCCTCCTTGGGGCTGCGGCTGATGGCCTCTAAGCTGCAATGCTGTAAGAAGCAAAGAATTCATTGAAAGATTGGAACTTAGCAGTGGCCAACAGCTGGTTAGTGATGGCTGCAGAGAGTTTGCTGCAGCATTGATCCAGTTCATGTTAGGATCCGACCCCAGCCCGTTGTAGTTTTGTAGGGCGGTAATGTTGTTGGTGATGTTTGGTAGTTCGATGTCCCCGAGCTCATTTATGATTCCATTTGTATCACAAGGAGATTCTTGGGATTGCGGTGACGCCGGTGTTTGCTGAGGTTTCTTCACTGTTGAACTCTTCAGGAAGACTCTACATACCGCCCATTCCTCCTGAGAATCAACCCATATATACATGTTCAAAATCAAGGATTCTTTCTATAATAGTTTGATTGTGTAATTACGGCTGCACATATATATTTATGTGCAAATTTCTTGATCCCGTAAATCTTGTCCTCAGAGTTGTGGATAAACTAGTGTGAGACGGAGTGATTGATCCTGACTTCTTTCTAGTATGTTTTTTCCCCATCCATTCACCCTTATTAAGATTCTTTCACTTTATAGTTTTTGAGTAATACTATCTAGAAGAGTGGTGTTTAACACGTCTAGGTGGACTATGAGACATAACTTTACATTTAATTGAACATATTATTTGATATCACTTGCGTGGCCACTTAAACTTATATTATCTTATTTATAACATCTAATTAGTATCGTTCTCTTTGTAATTTAGAGCACACGTGAAATACAAAATTTGCAGGTTGAGGGATTAGAAAATAGAACATGAAAGAGGAAGAGACTCAACCTCTTCCAATAAAGTTGCACCGTATAATACAATTGTCTTATCTAAATATAGAACCGTGCATATTTACGTTAGTGGGTTTTATATTCACCCCATGTAATAATCACCAATGCAAATTATAATTTCTAACCATGCATATAGCAATAAAGATTAATTAGATTATTTACCTTTGTGGGTTTGAAGGCATGCTTGGTTTCTAGTCTATATTCATGCATAACCCAATTGGTTTTTTCACCCTTGGGAGCTCTACCTCTGTAAAAAACTAGGGTTTTCTTCATTCCAACCAAGACATCACCACCATAAATCTCTCTGTCTTTGCCTGTTGTTTTCCAGTAACCTGCTTCTGTAGCTCTATTGGTCCTCAATCCAGTCGGGTACTTGCGGTCTCGCAAGCTGAAGAAATACCATTCTTTTTCACCCATGGAGGCTTTGGCTGCGGTAAGTTTTTGCATAAAAATTAAGGTTTATAGTCGTTGAAAAACTTAATTGAAATAAATAAAGTTATCCTTTCCTAACAGTCTAAATTTTCAATAGTTTCAAGACTTACTTTATCAGCGTTCAAGCATTGCCGTCAGTCATTGATAATAAAATTTGTGCACAGATAACATCTCCGTGTTTAAAAATAATGAATGTTCTTTGCACGTGAAGACGAGTGTTGGGAACCTAATTTTAATAAAGTATTAGTTTATCATCTCTTCCATAGCTTAAGCTTTAAGAAAATGTGGTTCAACATTAAATAATTTAAAAATTGAAAAGAAAATCTTTACATTTTATGATTGTGGAATTTTATCCATTATTTCCATCATCGAGTTTATTTTCCATGAATGCTCGGTGGTCTGTCTGATAATTCATTCAATTCGAAGAAAGAAAAATGAAAAAAAAAAAATTGTATTCGTAAAAAAAAAATATTAAAAAAATAAATCTTTTTGGACATGAACATTGTAAAAAACCAAATGCATTTGTTCATCACGTTGAACAAAAGTCCAACTTGTAGACTTATTTTTGTAATACATATGGTAGACTTATTTTTGTTTATTCAAGATTCTACTTTCATGTTTTTGTTTTATAATAAAAACATTCAAAGAATTTTTTTTTTTGACGAAATTATAGGAACAAAACTGCGAAATAATTATCGATATGCAATTAATCAAAAACAATTTAAACACATACCAGGAAGATCCCAAGGTTCACACTTGTTAAGATCAACATCAGTAATAGCCCTAGAAGTGAAACCAAAATCTGAAACTTTATTACAAAGATAATAAGTGATGAGTTCTTCATCTGTGGGATGAAACCTGAATCCAGGAGGAAGATTTTCCTCCATTTTCGGTCTCTCTCTCTCTCTCTCTCGAACAGAAAAACTCGACTCGTCCTAAAATATTGTGAATTCTGAGAAAATGAAATGAAGTACGGATGCAAAGGGGTTTATTATAAGCTGGTACGCAGCCTGCATGCGCTTGAAGAATAAGCTTCCATGGCTGCTCTTTTTCAATTCTGACGATTACATCTAACACATTGACAAGGATAGTCCATGAATATGAAGTTGATTTGGATTACCATGTTTGCCATTAGGGTTCTGAATATTTTACTAGAAAACTTGGGAAAATGACATTTTTGGAGGACAAAAGTGACAATTCCTTCAGTAGAAATAGTATGTGCGAATTTTTCTCAAAGGCATAGTCCAACCACCTTCAACCATTTCTACCCACTAAAAATATGTATCAACTCAGCACTCTGTCTGATGGGAAAATTGCTTATCATCTTCAATATTCTACCGACGCATGTTTTCGTCACCTCTCTCCTTCTCTAAACACGTGTGCCCTCTCTCCTTCTCTAAACACGTGTGCATTTCATTAAGCCCTTATATGAAATTCGTTCTCTAAAAAATTATTTTTCTCCAAACTGATTTTTAAGCACACATTCTCTCAATAAAATAATTTTACACGTAAACGTAATATATATACACACACACCCACACACATCAAACAAACCCTAAATTTATCGATGGAAAGCTAATTTTATCTTTTTCTTTAGCTGCGTATTTTCTTCTCATCTATTAATATTGTTAAGGACATTTTACGATTTTCATATCATTCTTATAATTTTCAGTAATAATTATTATATTCACACTATTTTGTTACACCACATTTTAATTTCAATGAAGGTCTCCATTATTTTTTCATTGTTACATTTATATTCTCAACTTCAATTCCATCTCATCCTTAATAACGGTTTTTATCAAAAAAAATCTATTAGGATGACATATTGTTCTTCATGTTTTTAAATAGGGAAAAATCTAACAAATACAAAAATCAGACGAAATATATGTACTTCATTTCAAAGTACGCTGCTAATAGAATATTTGAATAGAAATTTTTATTTGGGACGAGATGTGCTAATTAATTGAAGGTTGAATAAGTTAAGAACCTAAATTTGACAATTAAGAAAGATTAAGGACATTCATTATAACTAAACTCTGGTGCACTAAAGAATTTTGCCGTGTGAATTCGATTACCCATTTTCTCGTTGCTTTAACAGTAACTATGGATGCCTCGTTCTAGCCCTAGCCCTACCCCTACCCCTAGCCCTCTTATTAATTTGCCAAGAAAGAGGTGATATTTTGAATTGTCAAATATGTATTAAGGAGACACTAAACCCCCGTTTGACAATAACTATTTGAAAAAAACAGAGTTCTAAATAGTAATTTTTAGGAGAATGTGTGTATTGTGAAAAACGAAGATGGCACCGAATTAATCCAATACCAAATTGTTGGAGAAAATAAGAGATTATAGCCACAATATAAAGTAATTGATCGCAAGAACATAATAATAAAATAATTTGCAGATACTAGAGATCTTATTATAATACGGAGAAATAATACAAAGATTTTGTGTTTACAATATTTTTAATTTCTTGCTAAATCATAACAAAAAGTCAACTATACATATGGAACAAATAGGGGACGTTCAAGCGGTAATAGCAGAGTTGTAGTTGAAATAGAATGTCGAAAACGAAATTCAAAACGAAGTAGAGAATAAAAAATTGCTCGGGGCTAAAATAGGCAGGTGGTACTGCAGCGCCCCGAGCCCAAAGCTGCAGTGTTGAGCCAAAAGTATCCTAGCTCCGTGCCGCCAACTCTTAATCCCTTTATTTCAAAACTTGATTTTTTTTATCCTAATGTCCTCTTCAAGTCCAACACAAATTCCTACTCACAATTAGACTTTCAAGTAAAATTTCAATTAGAATTCGTTAAGTAAACTTGAATAGAATTTCACAATAGTATCTCAAATAAAATTTTTCTTAACATGCATTTTAATTAGAACTCTCAATTATTTTTAACAAAGAATTCGGGTCGCCCAAATTCTAATGATTTTCACATTGACACGAATTATACTACAACGAATAAAACTTCAAAAGACCTTCAGGACTCTACCTTCAACAATATATCTATGCCCTTTTGAATCAAGAATACTTAAGTAGATAAGATTTCTCTTTAAATCTAGAACGTGTTTCACTGCATCAAGTGTTCTAACTGTTCCATTAAGCATCTTTATTCTGACCCGACCAATACCGCTATCGATAAGGTATATTATTATCAGTCATCACAACACTTTTTGTAACTTCTTCATATGTTAAAAAGGAATTCCGATTAAGAGTTATATGAAAATTGCAAGCTGTATAAAAAAAAAAAAAGTTTCGTCAGATTCGGAGTTGTAGTCAGACATAAGTAAAAACTCCCCATCACTATTAGAATTTTCTACAATACTTTCTTCCCCTACGTTTTTATTTTGGATTTGTAGTCAATTTTGATTTATTCTGCAACTTATAATAATCGTTTATTAAGTGCCCATTTTTCTTGCAATAATTACAAAATTTGAAATTAGATTTTTAACTTACCCCTTGAACGACCACCATCAAAATAAGGTCCTCTCTATAACCCTTAGATGCAACAAGATGTTTCATATTCTCCTTTGAATATAGAGCATACTTCTTCGATGGTGAGAGTATTACGATTATATAAAATTGTGTCTCTAAAAGACATGTATGAAGTAGGTAATGAACAAAATAAAATCAATCACAAATCTTTTTCATCATATTTGACCTCAAATGTCTCCAAATCAGCAACGATTTCTTTAAAAGTACTTAGGTGATCTTCAAGAAATGTACATCTTGTCATACGATGAGAGTATATGAGTTACTTCAGATACAATTTACTATTAAAACTCTTTGTCATACATAATTGCTTCAATTTTAACAATAATGAAGTGGCTAACTTCTCCTTCAAAACCTCTTGAAAAATATTTTTTTTTTGAAAGATGTATTTGAGATAGGGTTTTTCGATCTCTCTATTGTTTATCCTCCAGAGTTCAAGTTGTGGGCATCTTATCAAATTCCAATAACACGTCGTCCAAATCCATCTGAGCAAGTACTGCTCACATCTTTACTTACCACAAAGAGAATCTTGCATTGCAATCCAATAGGGAATATCATACTTTGATGTTGTCATCACGAAAAATCAAGTTAAGATATGAACTTAATCAAAACCTCGATCTTCCCAAGAATTTCAACACTAAAAACTCTGATATCAGTTTGTTATGAAACGTATAGATGTTATCGGATTAATCTAATACCAAATTGTTGGAGAAAATAAGAGATTATAGTTACAATAAAGTAATTGATTATAATAACACAAAAATAAAATAATTTACAGAGAATAAATAATATGGAGAAAGAATATAAATATTTTGTATTTATAATATTTCTAACTTCTTATTAAATCATAATGAATAACAACTATATATAGGAAACAAATAGGGAATGTCCAAATCCAAATAGTAGAGTTATAATTGAAATAGAATGCCAAAAACGAAATCCAAAACAAAGTAGAGAACAAAAAATCTCACACGGCGAAAATAGGCCGGTGGTGCCTCCGCACCGCAATGCTATGCATGGCGCCACAGCGCCCCGAGCCATCGTCGTAGTGCCCACTCTCGGTTCCTTCAAAATTTGATTTTCTTTATCACAATGTCCTCTTCAAGTCCAACATAAATTTATATTCACGGTTGGACTTCCAAATAGAATTTCAATTAAAATTCACCAAGTAAACTTGAATATGATTTCACAATAGTGTTCCAAAAATATTTTTTTAATGTGCAATTTAATTAAAACTCTCAATTATTTTCAAAAAAGAATTCGGGTTACACCCAAATTCTAACAGTGTGGTTGAAAAGCAATAAAAAATTTTGGATTTATGTACAAAATATTTTATTTTGTGAATGTGTGGTTGAAATGATTATGTAGAAAAAAAATTCGAAAATAATGGCTGTCAAACGACGACTAAATTCAGAAATGCAAGTCCGGATCATTTTGTCCACAAAATTCAAAATAGTAACACTTTTAATTAGTTTATACAGCAGCTGCTTAGTAGTTATCAACTTGTCATTTTATTTTTACATGGTGGTTATTTTGGTCATGCAAATTGTCAATATTCAATTACTCTATGGGATATATGTTCTCTAGTTTTATGTATTTATGATAAATTGTCGTTTAATGACATAACTATGGTAGCTCGCATGCATTAATTATAATCCAATTGTACTACGTTAGTTAAAATCAATTGATTATTTTCCTAGATAATCATTACTATATTTTAATATGTAGAGAGGTTACAAGGAGTGGTTAAAATACTCACCAAACCTCTAGAATATCTCTCTCTTGTTATCAACTTTTAGTTTTGAATTTATCTCTAGTCCTTTTGAGTATCCATTTTTTTCAATCCTAACCTCAACTTTATGCATGTGTAGGTACATATGAATACACAAACACTAAACTTCACTTAGATTATTTGCCTAGATCATCTTGATCCATTTTATTTAAAAGTTTAAGTTGTTGCATAAATGATAAATTAATTTACTTTTTAAAATTGTCTTTAACACTTAAAACATAACAGGCCAATACTACAGCAAGCTGTATGCTATCGAGTTCAATATCATTCTCTTGTGATCCATAATCGATCAAATCGAGTGTTCATCTTGTCTTTTGCACACACTAAGTATAAAATCCAACAATACTTATATATAAGCAGATTTAGATCACTTTTCTTAATGAAGTTGACATTTCAAAATGAATTTTACAACTCGTTATGGTATCATACTTAAAAAGAAACAAAAAAAAAAAAAAGTTATATAAACAGCGTGTCCAAGACCAAGACTTAAGCACCACAAGCAGCTGTGCATCTGTTTTGTTATTTCGTTTTTGGTTGGCTAAGATTTTAAGTGGTTATAATAAGCTAGTCAAAAATAATTTTTAATTACACATTCTTTAAGACCCGCAATTTTTAATCGGACATTCTTTGAGACCAGCTACTTATAAACACTTACAAACTTTGTCAAATGTTTGCTTAGTATGGCCAATTATTGGAAATTAGAGACTCNGCGTGTCCAAGACCAAGACTTAAGCACCACAAGCAGCTGTGCATCTGTTTTGTTATTTCGTTTTTGGTTGGCTAAGATTTTAAGTGGTTATAATAAGCTAGTCAAAAATAATTTTTAATTACACATTCTTTAAGACCCGCAATTTTTAATCGGACATTCTTTGAGACCAGCTACTTATAAACACTTACAAACTTTGTCAAATGTTTGCTTAGTATGGCCAATTATTGGAAATTAGAGACTCGGGACGAATTTTACTAAATTCTTGGATGCTAAGGAAACACGAGAGGCTCCAACATTGATAAAGTTAGAAGAAAATCTCTTATGAGCTACATTGTAGAAATTAATTAATTTTGAGGCTTTACTTCATAATTTTTGTTAATTATTTTATCATGAAGAAATGATGATTTTTTTTGTTAATTTTTTGAAGGAACGGTGATTCATAATTTTTGTGGATGAAATTTTAGCCAACTATTCAGTTTTTTTCCAAGGGTAACATCAAAATTTCTCATAAAACCAATAAGCAGCCAAAAAACCCAATAAACATGTTGTGGGCCAAGGGTAGTTTGAGATTATCTATAGCCAGTCCAAGTGGCCCAGAGGCAAAATCTAGCCCAAACATCGAGGCCTAACAATTCACATTTTTCGTTGTCTGTGAACTGTTTTAAGTATTCCTCGGTGGAAATTATTCAAGTTCCATCCTATAACAGGAATTGATATGTCAAGATGTTAAAAATTTATCGATAAATCTACCAGTAAGATGTCTAAATAGAGACGAGATCACAACTCTCTTCACATATCCTCCACGAACTAGAATATATACTCCGGATGGAGGGATGTGGGGACAAGGTCACAAAAATTTCCTTTTCCCTTTTTTTTTTAAATTTATTTATCAAGATTATTGGTGTTTTATCATTTTACCTCTAAAATAGTACTCTACATGCTTTGAACTTGCTTTATTAACAATATAGTGCACAATTTTATTCACTAGCAAAATTGTTACGATAAAATTGAAAAGTTGAAAACGACACTGTAAATATTGTCACGAATTGATTCGTATAAAATATTCGTCCCAAACATCATATATAACATTTACACTTGAGGATCATCTTCAGCTAATATTTGGGTAGAACTTGAGTTGTTGACTTCAACACGATATTTGGATTTTTCTATAAAATAAATGCAAAACAATAACCAATTTTTATTACCAAAGAGGGGGGGAAAATTGCTAGAAACCAATACAAAAGCAAGCATCTATTATATGGGAAAATCTTAGTGGCCAAGCAAAAGTGACAAAGACTAAAGGCAATGCAAATCAACAATCAAGAATGACGGATACAAAAAGTGAAAACACAATAGTGCCCTTGACAGTCCTTTCTTCCATTAATATGCAAAGAATAATTTATATAAAAATTTAATAATCCTTTTGTAAAGAGCAAGTCGTACACTTAGATGCGTGTGTCTAGGTTTTGGTCTCTCCTTTTCATTTTTGTTTGTACTATATTATGATGTCTAGATTTGCTTTTTATCATCTACGAATTTCTCTTTTGAATAATGTTATTTAGCATCAATCTAGATGATCACATTATGTTCAATTAAATGAATCATTTGATATTAAATTTAAGTGAATCTATCATTTAATGTCATACATTTGTTCATAAACTTGTACTTGACATCAGTGATGCTGATCATTCATCTTCTTCTTTATAACAATTAAGTTGAGCTATAATTCAATTTTTTGGTACTTTTGATACATATTAGATTCTCCTCTTGTTTAGCATAATTCATGGCTCTTTTTGAAGCCAATCTTACTTTAAAGGGCTCCCATGAAAGTGGTAGTCTTAAAATTTTTTAAAGATAATAAAGGGTAAAATCGACTTGTAATTTTCGATGGAATTACCTAGATTAATCGCTTCAAAAATATCAACTATCCTACCACATTAGTTACGTCTTAACATTCCAAGAAAAATACACGTCTGCATCAAAAACTCTTTATTCAACGGGGGGTCACTACATGGCTTTGCTAAGATTGGTGATAAACTTTCCTTTGGGGACGAGGATATTTTTGAAGTAACGTGCCTCCCGGTTGAGATAATGAAAAATCAATACCTATAGACAAGATCATGATCGTTTGAGAAATTGTAAATGTCTTTTTGGGGATATTTAAATATGAAATCAATTTAAGCGAACTCATAAGGGAAATAAAAAATTTGGATCGTTCTGTCATTTAAATAGTGATGATCGAATATAGAAGCCTACATATACATACATATAAATACATGTGTATGTGGGTGTATTAATATAGGTAAGGAAATTATAGGTCACAATAGTCTTTTTGGACAGAGGGAAAAGCCATCTTGGTAAACAAGGAAAATTACAAAAGCAATTAAAGCATAATTTTCTAGACTCCACTTTGCATTGCTTTGTATTGAACGGTTATTGATAATGATATTTGAGACTTCATCTACTTGAAAGGAATTAAGAAAATGCAATGTCCCAAAGAAACAATAGCCAGGCTATTCTACAATGTCTCAAGTTCTTTCCTCCTCCTATCCTTCTTCTTCTATTTTACTTCCATTTTTCTTGCCAAGCTTTTCATCTTTCTTGGAGGTAATCCGTTTTCCCGAAGGTAAAACCAATCTTCCTTTCCGCTGGCCGTTAAAAGACTTCGTAAAAAATATGTAAAGGAGTGAACATGGCTCGATTTGGTCGTATTCTGAATCAATACCGTTCAGAATTCTACATGTTTGATGGACCCGGCCAGAATCGACTGGTTGTGTGTATAAAAAAAAATTTCTTGTTTTTCTTGCAGGAATCAGGAATATGGATATGAATTCTGTGTTCCTTCTGATGAGGAAATGGAAATGGAAGAAGAAAATGAATATTATGGTACTGATCAGTCCTATGAAATTAAGGATCATTTGATGGCAAACATAAGTGAAACACGGGGGTTCGTGGCTGAAAAGGATCAAATCTCAGAAGGGAAGAACTTGGATTCAGAAGAAAGTTTTGAGAGTATTGATGAGTATGAAGAGGTATTTGAGGAAGAGATTCTTGTAGAAGATACTGATACATCTCATGATTCTGAAGCCAATGATGACAACCACCCCACATCAGAATTTGGGATCAACTTTGTGGCAAATAATGACAAACATCAAGGTATGTAAATTCAAATGCATTTCTCATGTTTAGGGTACGTTGGATTGGATAATACAGGTTCATCCATGTTTGATACACAGTGCTGGACAAGACTGAATATATAATGAAGAAGATACTATCAAATCCTCACAACATGACATGACAAAAATGATTAAAGAAGCAAAAAAAAAAAAAAGGAATCTTATTCAATATCGTGACAATGCTGTCCATTACAATGTACTATGAATGTCTGTAAATGCAAACTTTGAGTTCTAGAACTGTATGTCTAGATCATAAGCAATCTTACAAGATGCAGATCGAACAAGTGGATTCAACCAAAAAAATCGAGAACCACCCAAGATCCAATCTAGTAATATAAGAAGTCTTGAATACAAAACTCGTTAAAATTACATCAACCGACCGTTTCACACAGTTCATTTTTTAATTAAAAAAAAGTAAAATTTTTCATAAATTTATATATCTTTTGCCACCGCTTCAACCCTAATTTGATTAATGATCACTCATCTTTTTTGAGGCAATGTTCAGGCCCATTTTTTGTCCCAGAAAAATATGGCAGGGAAATTGTTGAAGATGAGCAGAAAATGGAGATACATTTTAAGCAAGAAGAAGATTTCTTGGTTTTTCAACCACCCAAATCAATGAGCAAGAAATTAATACAAGAAAAAGAAGAGGAAGAGATTTTTGGGGACACTTTGACCATTGGATCAACATCTAAAGATTCATCAGAATGGAGAAGTTCAGTTAATTATAGGGATCAATCAGGCACTGACGATCCATTTTCCTCTTCATCAAGAAGAAGTTGCCCTAAATGGGAGTCCTTCACTGTTTTCCAAAAGTATGATGAAGAAATGCTATTTTTGGACAGAATTAGTGCCCAGAAGCTCCATGAAACAGGTACCGTACTCTTATTCATTAAACATTTCATCAAGTTAAAAACAAGGTTAGTCTTTCAATTTATAGCATTGTGTTACTTTCATTATAGAACATTTTTCCGTTCTAAATTCGTCGTAAAAAAATTTATTTTGTTCGGTTTAGGCAGTAACTAACAAAACTTTATCGGCCCGTGCATTGTTTTTATTGTCCAACGTAATAAAATTTATCAATTTTTTTTTTTTTTTTTAAGTTTCTTTAAAAGGTGCGTTTGAAAGAACAAACTACCCCATCAAAATCCCTTTTACGACCAGGACGCTAAAATCAATGAATATACTAAGTGACAAAATTGAATTATTACTGAAAGCCCAACAGTTAATTTGAAATAAAATGGTTCATTGTCGAAAGTGAAATAATTCTGTAAGATTGGTAACCACATTTCATTACAAAATTTCAATTTTAGCGTGAAAAATCTGGTAGTAAAAAGCCATTTTTATGTTGTTTCATCGAAACAAATTTCAAGACCAAAATATCGAAAAAAAACTTGATCGTCAAAAGTGAAATTTTTTAGAATGTTTGTTTGGCTATTATTAATTTATAGAGTCTACATAATTTGTCCACAAGTATTATCTTTTTTTTTTACCATTCATTTTTATTTATTTATAATTTAAACGTTTTATAAGTAACTCCCAAACATGTTCTCTAGTCTTGTATAATACACAACTTTTAATAATATGTATAGTTTAAACACTTATAACTCCCAAACACATCTCTCTCATACTATACATGTAGTTCAATAAGTTAGAGCGATAGACCCAATTAAGACTAATGTTGAATAATTAACGAAAAATAATTCATTTTCAGAATCTCTTAGATCAATACAGGCATGTCCAAGATCCATGTCAGACAGAATTGTTCATAAACTGTCAACAAAGAACAAAAGGTCATCAGATTTTCATCACAACCCTTATCATGAACTTGAGGCTGCTTATGTTGCACAAATTTGCTTGACATGGGAAGCTCTCAATTGGAACTACAAGTACTTCCAACGACTAAGAGCTTCCCGTCAAGATATGGACCCGGGATGTCCTGCACTGATTGCGCAACAGTTCCAACAATTTCAAGTTCTTTTACAAAGATACATTGAGAATGAGCCTTATGAGAATGGGAGAAGGCCCGAAATTTATGCTCGGATGAGGAAATTGGCACCGAAGTTGCTTCAAGTCCCAGAGTATCAAGGTATTGATCAAATTTTAGAGTCACTGGTTTTGTCACACTCGAGACACTTCCGTTTCTGTCTATTCAATTAATCTAATTTTTCTAGCTTCATGAATGTAGAATGAAATCGGTATAGACATGAGATAAATTAATAAAATCTAGACACAAATAATCAGCTTCCACAAAAAATGTTTCTATTCATCGACAAATGCAGATGGAATGACTTGATTGAAACAAAGTTATAAATTTAATTACATAATATTAATTAAAAAAAAATCATGACTCACTTGAATTGGGAATTGGGAATTTAAACAAATAATTAGCTGTATATAATTATTAACAATCTCAGGTCATGTCAATGATTGAAAAGCAAACAATTGTGGGGCTAACATGACTATCCTAAACATGAATTAGCATTATATGAATTAATTAAGTTATAATTGTTAGTGTCATTTCATTGTAGATTACTTGGAGGAGAAAAGAGAAGAAGGTTTTTCCACAAGAATTTCCTCAAACTCGTTTCTTGAAGTCATGGAAGAAGCAATTAGGACATTCATGTATTTCCTCAAAGCAGATAAGGAAAATCACTACCAAATATTTGCAACTTTGTTCAAAAGAAATTTAAGAGGTTCAGTTGATGCAACTCTTCTTCTCCTACAAAAGAAAGTAAACAAAAAGGTAACTAAATATAAATCCTTCTCCACCCCATCGTTCTCATATGATATTGAAGCGTCTAGTAGATTGAATTGGACAATATTGACGAGTTGAGATCCACTATCCCCTTTTTTCCCGTCCACTCACTAAAATTTTGACACCTCGTAACGAACAGGTATTGTTATATTGTTCAATACTATGTACCATACATATATTTTATTTCTATATTTATCGACGTCCGAAGCTTATGCAGAAAAAGACGAAGCTGAACGAGCTGCGCCGGTCAGGTACATGTCTAAAAAAGAGAAGATTAAGAGCGGATGAGGAGATGGAAATTTTGATGGCTTTAATAGACCTTAAAGTGGTGTCTAGGGTTCTGAGAATGAAAGACTTGAATGATGAACAATTGCATTGGTGTGAAAACAAGATGAGCAAAGTGAAAGTCTCTGATGGGGAACTACAAAGAGATTCTTCACCACTTTTTTTTCCTGCACACTGACCAGCTCCCCAGAGATGTTTCAGTTGATGACAAGATGGTGAATATGCATGGATGCATGGAATGGATATCCAGCCTCGTTTTTTCATAAATATTCTATAATACTCAATTAGACTAGGCGAGACGGGACAATATAATAAATCTTCTTTGACACTACGAAGTAATGTACAAATTAGATTTTGAAGATTTGGGTGTAAACTAAAGTTGGGTGGTCATAGATTTGGTGAATGAGCCGAGACAGTAGCTCTGGCCACTTCATCACTTTTTTTTTTTGAAATCAGGGTTTATCTGTTTAGGAATAAAAAGTTGGCACGTGACACACTCAGGAATAGGATAATGGATGTATTTATTTATCAGTGTAATAAGATCCAACTCAGCTTATTTCTAGGAAGTGAAAAGAATAAAGCAACAGCAGTGAAAAGTATTATTAACGTTTTGTAGTTCATGTTAGATATTTTTTTATAATTTATTATTTGTTTATTGTTGTTATGCAAAGGGAATTCTGATTTCCATGCATGTGTTGAAAAGTTGTGTCTGTTGGAAGTTAACAGTTTTCTTCAATAGACACGCTCATTCATTCCAACGGACACTTTTTTCCTTATATTGAGTATGTTGCATATTTGCATATACAACATAGATATTTATTCTATTTCTTCTTTCGTTTCCTTTGCATCATCAGTTCTCTTATATAGTGTTCTCTTGATTTGATCAAATAGTCATAGTTTGAATCAAACACCCCCATTGTATTCTGAAAGAGATTTTTATTTAAACCCAATGTGACATCTTTATATAGGGGAGAAGAAAAGACAACAATTTATGTGCCTTGAAGTTTATTCGGATTCTCAAATTTCCTATAATTTTCTTAAAATCCTACCGTTCATGCCACTAGGCCATGTACACTAATGATATTGCTCAAGTCTCTCTCCATACAGTTAGTTATGTGCTAATACGAGTGTTGAGTATTTAATTTTTAAAACTTTTCATCTGATACAGAAAAAGATTTTACGACAGAGTGATTTAATAGAACGTATCACCTGGAGGGACTAATTTAACCAAGAAAAAATTTGAAATTATTTATCTTGTGTCAAAATCTCTACATGTCTATTAAAAAGTGTCTCTCTTTGGTACTACTTTAAATCAATAACTACTTCACTCAAGAACTTTTACAAGAGTTGGCGTTAAAAAAACAAGTGTTAAATTTAGCATATGCTTTACCTTTAGGTGTACGTGAATTTGTTCTTGTTAGGTTTTGATAGTTTATGATGTAATTGGGATATGTTATAAAAGTCAAGGAGTATGTTGTAATTTTCGTATTTTAGTTGTATATGTTTTAGGGTTCGAGCTTCAAAAGAAGACAAAAAACAGCGCCGTAATTCCGCTAGACAGTC
>CAIGRK010336017.1:0-11698 GCA_903798315.1 Fraxinus greggii | reverse complement strand
CCCCTTAATAGATTCTGAACACCTAATCATTTCCTAGCCTCATTAAGCCCCCTCACATTCCAACTAATTATTTTGGGAATCATTTAAACATAAATCCATCCCTCCCCATCAGATCTCTCCTTGATTCTCCACCCTTGAGATCATAATTAACAGAGCATTCAAGACACTTAAGCTCACGATCACCCTTTCTTCATGTCTTACCTCTCGATGTACCCACCCCTCCTCCCTACTAGCCTCCAGTTCCTCGAATAATTGCAAGTGTGTTTTCATACCCATCACATGACACACCTACCATCTTAATAAAATCAAGAATTTTTTTTGAAGAACTCAATTTGACGGTCCAGATTTGACGCCATGTGCACTAAATTTCGCCATCTCCCCAACATAAATAGGACCAGTATAATGTCCCTCCTCTTCCTCCACCCGTACAGCAACACTATTTGTCCCCCTTCTCGACTCCACCAACCCACACTACCAAAGCATTATCATTTCTTAGATTCCCTTCCTTCAGAGACTTAGAATATCTCCTACAGTAGGTGTTTACTACCATAGATGATGTTCCTATCATACCTTGTTGATTCTCAATCGTCGAATTTGATCTTTCAAGCAACGCACCTTCATTCGTAAAACTAGTAGTCGCCTCCAATATCTCCGAACCCAGATTTGTAGTACCCGGCTCCCCTACTTTAGCCCAAGGTTCCACCTCTTGATGTGCCTCAATCATTGAATTCATTTCATCCCTATATGTTCACTTCGTCTCCACCGTATTTCCATCACCAGAGGAATTTACCACTTCAGTCTGCGTCTAAGACTCGCCTATGAGCTTCCCCTCCACCTGTTTATCTTTAGTTTGGGCTCTTATCGATTATAGCTCCTTAGAAACCAACTCTGCTACATATTTTCCATTATCTAAAGACGCATCCAAACCTACCCCACACTTATAGCAATGAGTGTTCGTAGAGCCAACTATAGGCCCATTCTCCACAACCTTGATCAATTCATCCAATTCCCCTTTCACTGCATATATGCAAGCCCTTAATACAGCAGTAGGATCACTCCTCATTTTTCGTTCTTTCCTTATGCAACAACATCCTCTGTTCAGCCTGTTGTGACCCATACGTTCGCTATAACATCGGCATAAGTCATCCCTACTCGGCTCCTTTCTTCAGCTATTCTACGCTTGGCCTTATCTCCGGCAGCAAATGATTCAACAACTGCCTGAAACACGTGAAATCGATGCCCATCCCTCTCCATTCGCTCCTTCCGGCACCATTACGACTCCCTTTCGATGCCTCTCCCCATATTGTGCTATCATCAAAAATCTACCCCGACTAATGACACAACGTTGTGCCAAAAAAACTCGAGATGACTCATCAAACTTGGCGACGAACTCCTCCATCTTACCGCTACCCTCAGCTTATCCACCATATTCACCATCCAAACGGTACCAAATCGACCCATGTAAATTGCATCCGAAATCTTCGAACCCCATTCTGATAACTTAACAATAGCTGAGTCAATAACAGACATTACGAACTCCTTCCCCTCAACAGTAAATCGTAAGTTGAAAATCTTGAGACTCACTACATAAGTCTATCTCCTATGTTTTCGTGCAAACGAACCGGCTGATGATGAAATCAGTGGTCTGAATGGCTTCGTTACAGCACGAAGGCACTATTCCTTTTTCGACGGGCCCACGCGCCGGTAGATCGGAGCGTTCACCACGCGCCTGTCCCGTCGGAGTCGGAACTGCTAGCACAGTCCGTCGGACAAGCACGTGGTCTTGGTTATGAACGGAACAAGCACAGTTCGATCGTGGTTCAACCTGTTCAAGTCCGCCTTCTCCTTCACTGGATCTGAACTCTGGCAGCCACCTTCATTAATGGAGTCGTCTTAAGCCTCCGACTCCTCGTCAGCAAGTGCGTCGTCCTGTCCTCTCTGGACAACGACGCCAGCGCTAGGGTTTGAGGGTGCAACCGCCGCATATGGGAGGGGTTGTTTGGATATTTGTGGCGTGAGGCCGATAAGGATAGGTCGCCTGATCTAGGTCAAGCGACCGGTGCCGGAAGAATGGCCAGTTAGGTTGAGTGATGTGATTTTGGGTCTGACGGGTGTCATCGCCTTTTACAACATCCTTGTATTGTTTCATGTCCTAATTCTTATAATTAACTAATTTAACTTGATACTGGATTAACATGGCATATGTAGATAAATCCTAATGTGCATTTGTGCACACTTTTCATGACAAATGATACCAAAGAGATGTCAAGTAGAAGTATTAATCTTAAAGAATGTCATCTACATTCGACTTACAAGAAGAAAAGGAAACCAGAATTCCAGACAAAAATAGTCAAAGAACAAACATGAACAAAAAAGTCGGTCAAGGAATTGTGCCAAACTTAAATAGCTATCACACGCCTATAAAAGTCCTTATTGAAACAATCAAATCTATGATTAAATGGGCAAATTTGAGATAAACACTATAAAGAAAAAGATGGACACCCTAAGATGAAGAATGACGGATGCAAATTAGGCCGATTACACGATGACATTAACAGCTGACTCTATTTGGTCTTGTTGAATAGTAAACTTACAACCACATATGAAACTAAATTTACAATAATGACCACTCCAAAACGGGGATAACCAGCCTTCCAGAGAAGTTTGCAATAATTATCGCACGATACCAGAAAAAACAAATTCCATGATGTCTTCATTAACTTAAAAGAAATGAAGTTTGCAATAATGTCTTCTTTCTGGAGTGCTCGAAAATTAACTTCTTACATTTTAATGAACTATGATCAGCCACAATAACGGTGAACAAATGAAAAACAAAGGATAAATAAGCTGTCAAGAAATGGTTCCAAACCAGAGAAACAAGAGGGGCTTCGTCTTCGTCTGTTGTAACATGAGTCATCAGGGCCAGATTCTTCACCAATCCACAGGCTTCACCTTCTGGAGTGTCACAAGGACACAACATGCCCCACTGTAGATAAAGTTTCTAGTGTAACTATGTGGGATAGATAACTGTGTACTGCCAGTAAATTACATCAGATGGCACCATGAAGTCATGAGGATATATCAACTCACCTGGCTTGGCTGCAATGCTCTAGGTCCACTAACTTTCCGAGATTTTTCAAATTGTGGAGAGACCTTCGTCATGTGACCCAATGTTCCTATATATGATAGTCTAGCTACAACCTGCAAGGAAGAAATTCTGCCTTCAATCATACGGTTCAACTCTTCCAAATGAAAAATTCCTAGGATGAATACAAACACATATTAATAAATAGAGAGGCAGATAGATATAGATACAGATACAAATATAATATCACCACCAATATATATCACCTGTGTCATGCCTTTCCGATGCATCCTGAATCTCTTTACATCCCAATTTCCAGTGGATAGAGTTCTTTCTAGACCAACAGTTATGCTATCTTTTACTATGAACTGAAAGGGTACAAAATAAAAGTGTCAAAATAAATGTATACCAGATAAAGTGTCAATATAAACAGTTTAGTAATCAGTATACAAGCAAAGGTAAATAAATGAAGTTAGCTAGCGGTACAAATTTTTTAACTCCCCCCTCAACTCTTTGAAACTTGTTATGTAGATATACTATTGAAAGAAAGAATTTTCCATCGAGAGAATGCACCAATGGTATTTCCCAAGTGTGTTGATGGTAGAATCAAAAGAAGTTCGTGCCTAGCATAACATTTCTCTTCTTTTAACAGCTCCAATCCAAAACAATCTCTCTCTTCATTAAAATATCTTCATCAAATTATAGAAACTGAGGACCAAAAGAGCACACTCATCTTCCCTAGTATATCTTGAGCACCAATGAAACACATTTTACTCATATATTGAAGATCAATTAGCAAACCCAGGACCAAGTTAATTTCATTAACAAGGTGATTCAGGAGAAAAACAGAGCAGAAAGAAAGAAAGAAGCCATATATGATAAAACATGGTGTGTGGAAATGCACGCATGGCCATGTACATGTTGGCTTCAGCTCTCCACCAGTATCCAGAATGGGTCGCTAGATGCAAACCTGATATTCTGTAGCAAACTATCAGAGCATCCACTATCACCAACAGCGTTTTTATTCTCTTTAAGAAATCCCTTATATTTCTTTATAACTTCTTTATCACATATAAAGACTAGTGATCTCTGAATATTCAGGATCTTCAATACCAAAGATCAAACCTATTGTTTTTCCTTCTTTTTAGAAATTTCTCAATTCATTAGTAGGTTATAGGACAAACCTGAGAAATATCAAACCGACTAGAACGACTTGGCTTCGCTAAGATGGTGTCTATAGTTTTCCTGGCTTCATCATTCATTGTCTTGAACAAGTCCTACAATTAAAAGTTTGAGAGACATTCTATCATAACCAACAATCAAGATTGAATACAATAAGGATAACGGAATGACAGAATAACAGTAGAAATTACCTCAAAAAGTAAAGATAGTAACTGGCCAGATAGTTCCAATCTTTTGTTCCCTGCATAATCCTACAATAATACGCGTTTATTATACAACAAACACCAAGTGCCAGATACTAACTATGTTTCCAGTTTCACTGTATGCTTTTAAGGACATGGTGACTACCTTAGAATTGAACGGTCTCTAAGAAGTATGTAAATATAAGAAGAAATTCTTCAGGCACCAAAGAACAAGAACGGCTTCAATATTCAGGTACAAACTTTTCAAAAAATATCACTTTCAAAGCAGTTTAAACATCAATTATTAGAAAATCTAAGTATCAAAACTGTAACAGACAGAAAGTATAATTGGGAATAGTCCATCTAGAAATGTTGTGATAAGAAGGTATCGGTAATCAGACGATGCAGTGATACCAAGGTTGATGTTTGAAAGATTTGCATTCAATGACAGCCTCAGCAGATCACATATATATTGGGTTTTGATGGGGCACAACATTGACCGTGGCTGTAGTTATATCAGGGTGCAACAGAAGATAATATTGAACTTTTCCCATACATTAGGGAACTTCTCCTATGTCTGTCTCTTCATAGTCAGTCTGAATCTCAGATAAAGTAGGAGGATTGGAGTAGGTTGACAAAAAAGGTAAAGCAGAGAACATATTACGACCCAAATATATCAATACAAGTTGTGGGACGTCCCTTTGGTGTGATTTTATGCCTGCCTACTGATTAATGTCTCACTCCTTCATCTCAAGTCTTTCCAGACATATTAATAAATTACGAGCTGAGATAAGACTAAAATTGCTTTTTAAGTAATGGAAATCTATAATTGTTGTTGATGCACAATACCAGATACAAAATCAAAGATGGTGATTTTGTCATGATGAGTATTTCAGGTGAGCGTTATCTATAACATCAAGCTAAACAACTTCATCCTCAATCTCTTGGTCCTTTTCCTATTTTTCAAAGGAATAAAACTAATACTTATTTACCTGATTCGTCACAACACTTAAATAATAGTATAGTTTTCAATGTAAGGGATTAGTTTCCTCAGCAATGCATATTCTATCCTCAGATGTTTCTTGCATTTGTTTTTGCACGATAGTCTTCTGTTCGAGTTACTTGTGCTCCTTTTATGTGGAGTAAGTTGATATCATTATTGGTATTTTAGTGGAACTTTATGTAGCTTCACCAATGGTGCTCGAGTCTCAACTCATTAATATGAAACGAGAACGATGCCAGTCAAGACTAAAAGACAATTTAATACAAACTCACCAAAGTAAAAAGATACGGAGGCTTTTTGGTCTTAAAAGTTTGAATTATGCCTAGACACATTTGTTTTTATGACAAGTGTGAGAATCACAGAGTTCGGTTTAATAGAGATAAGATCACAGGACGATGAAGGGATTGTGTCGAAAAAATTATTTAATTAAAGTGTGGTGTTGGTATTCTACTGTAGATAAGATTGTTCATAATACTAGAGGAATTCAGTTCTTGGTAGTAAGGTAGTAAGGGAGGCTATGCATAGGATGAAGATGAGAAAAGCAATTGGTGAGATTCATATTAAGTATGGAAGTGTTTGGGATGTGGATATATTAGAAGAATGACAGAATTGTTCTATAAAATTTATAGCAAAAAGGGTGCGCGCAAACTTGCCTGGACATCCACGGTTATCAAAAAAAAAATTATAACAAAAAGGTGTTGGATTCTTTCATCTATTAGGTTTCTTCATTTTCTTTTGTTTCATTTACTTATGTATCTTAATTGAGAATATGTGTATAATTGTCCTTTTATCAAAGATGTAACTTTTTAACTGTAAATTGCATAGAATATTGTTCACCGGAGATGGTTAGATTGCCTCAAAAAGGTATACTTTTTGTAGAAAAAATTGAGGGAGGAATTGTTTTTACCATCTTGTATCTTATCTTGTTTCTTTTCTTTTTATTTACTTCAATGTATTAATTGAGAATATCGGACTTGTCCTTCTAAAAAAATACAAATTTTTAAGAGGTTCACCTTAAATCATTAGACCTCAAAAGGTACAGAAACAAAACTTCTTTTTGAGAAAATTTAATGCATCTAAAGTGCCCATCAAAGAAAATTTGTAATCGTTTTCATTTATTCGGTGTGATTTCGCCAAAATGGAAGTTAGTTTTTCACATGATACATGGACTCGCAACTTAGAATACAACACAACCAACATTATCTCATGTCAAATAATTTTTGCTATTCTAACTACATTAAAATCTCTTTATAGTCATAAGGTTGTGACCTAACTAATTTTATTACTATAAGGAGTCTATAACTCAATAGAGTTGTAATTACAAAATTATTGTTTTGACTTCATTATCCTTAGTGTAAGTGATATAGAGGTAAAGTATTAACTACATTAATAATTAATTAAGAGCATGTCAAATCCAAATTATAGAATAGACACTGGACAAGAGAGAGAGAGAGAGAGAGAGAGAGAGAGAGAGAGAGTTTCAAAAAACTAGTTCAGTATCTATTTAGTTTTAGTGTTGAAAATATGCAAATTTATCTTAAACCTTTAACGTAATATATCATATATTTTTTTGTCCCAAACAACTTTATATAAATATTTTATCTCATTTTAAACATTTAACGTAACATAGCATATATTTTTTGCAATATACGATGTGGAGGCAAGTTCCTTAAGACGGAACCTAAAAAACTTATTACAATTTAAAATTTTTTTCTTATTTAACTTGACCAAGCTGAGACCAAATTTTTTTATGACTGACTACGTGGAAGATATTTCTATATACAATACCACTATAGAGAGGCTTTACTGAGTAATTAACTACAGTTAAAGATTATTTTAAATAGCATACTAATATACCTTATCATCCATTGCATCCTTGTTCAAGATTGCCTCCATCATGCGTCTGAGCATCACTGCAACATATATGCATTTTGGACGAAAATTATCTTGATGTACCTGCGTAGAGAGGAAGACGCTGTATGACAGGAGGCAACTGGTCAAGAAAATAAACAAATTAGCCATAGAGATATAACTTGAAAATTGAAATTGAACTTACCGGGATATTGGCAAGGAATATATCACGAAGGATACCCAAAGCCCGCCCTTCCTGGATAAAAATAGCAAGTAATTTTTTCCGAAAAATAGAAGTTGCAAATGAACAAAAATGTTCCTCAAATTAGACTGATACAACAACAAAAAGTTAAACCACCAACAAACCTTCTCAATCAGAGCAGTAGAATACGGCAATTTCTTAACCTACAATATGGAAGAGCAATGGTGTTCAGCAAAGGAAAAAACACAAAAGAACAATATAACTATCACTAGAAAGCACGATATAAGAACAAATGAAAGTATTCCAATGAAGATCCTAGTAGATACACTATATGGAAGCCTTCTTAATTTGGATACTCACTTTGTGGATTCCATTACAGTTTTTTGGGGATAAGTTGCACAAGTTGTTATTTGGTTATCAATATTTGGTTCCCTCCTTGGTCAGATGATATTGACGATGATTTTCCACATTCATTGTCATCATACGATTGGTGTCATTATATTTGGTCACAAAGAAACTTTGGCAAAAAGTTGGAATGTTTCTCATCGAAGTCGAGTTCTTTTAGTTAGGGACAAATGATAGAGATCCTAGTAGATATATTAAAAGAAATACTTCCAATTTAGATACTTATTCGGAAATGTAATCCTGGTTTATATAATAGAATTTCTAGTAATGTATTAGTTGTTTCCTACTTAAATTAGTTTAAACCCCATATAAGGGGCTTAAGTAATAGTTAGACTTTAAAAAAAAAAAAACACGCACACGCAAAAATTTATTCTCCTAATAATTAGCTCTCCTCACTCCCCTCTTTCTTGATTGTTTCTCTCTCCTCTTTCCCTTTCTTCTATACTCTCTCCTTTCTTCAGTATCTTCCCTCCTTTCACTCTTTTCTTATCTTCTTCTATAATTTTGGTTCTAACTCGATTGCATCTTACATTACATACTCTAACAATTTTTATGATAGTGCCTTGTGTTGCAAAGAAAAGAAGCACCTAAAACATGCAAAAGTATGCAAAATATTTAAAATAGAATTCCTTTACAATTACCCTCCTACTTTATTAAATTAATTATCCAACATGTACTTCTTGTTATGCTTACAATCTGCCAATTATTTGAAACTTTAGAACACAATAAAGACCTCAACTGATCAATGCTTAGATCTATTAATCTTCTCCGAGTCCAAATGAATACCCAAGTTTGTATGCCCCAAAGATTTTAGAGTAATTACAGGTAATCAAGATGAAAGCAATATTCTCTTATATACATGCATTTTCTAGATATATTTGAATTATCAATAAGCATTCAACAGCCCATTCATCTGAAAAATGTAAACAATCCAATGAATCTAAATAAATTCCATAATCATGACTCTTTGTATCCTATTCGTATTATATGCATTGAGAACTCGTGGTATGGGATCAATTGCTTAGTCAAAAAAGAGGAAATCATATACTTCTTGTCAGAAAAATATCATGAGAATGATTGAAATATACTGGAATTCTCAGAAACTCCTAACTTTTTCATCCACAAAATTTCATCATATATTAATGATTATTTATGGGTCTTCTCAGAGTTCTAAAAGGTTAGATCAAGATAGGACAGATAAGAATGGTATTAGATGGGTGTCTTCTCTTTTCCTTTGGCCAATATATTCGCAATGCCCTCTGGATCCCTAACCAGACAGATACTATACATATATTTGAACTTAGAAACGTAAAGCTTCTTTAATATTCGGTACAATCAATTTCATGGATGACTTTTATGCAATAAAATGATGTTTTAATAAATTTCATGAATTGTGGTGTGTATATATATACCTTTTGAACAATTCATTTGTATTCAACAGCCATTGCCATTTAATTGATATATCTTCTCTCTCTTAGATTTTTTAAAAATGAAGAAAGAAAAAACATTGTCTATGACTAAAACCTTCTGCTCAAGGTATTCCAGTGCCTGATATTGTGTATATACAGCTTCCTTTGCACAATCCTGAAATCAAGAGAATAGGTCATATATAAGTAAATTCCAGATGACAATTACTGGAATGCACATGAAATAATTTGAAGTTGAAGACTATTGAGCCCCCAACCCTTTCCTTATCAGCCAAGGAACCATGGATTTCATATTTTAGAGGCTCCATACCATCAAGTTACAAAAAACTAGCAAAAGCCCAACATTTCAACAAGGAAAGAAGATATATGCAGCCAATAAAATATGGTACTGTGACAAATTGTTTACCTCTATTGAAGGGAGTAGTAATTCACTGTAACGAGGATCTCTTCCAATCATCTGGACAACCTCTTGATCACTCTCCATACCCATAGCTTTCAATACTATCATAATAGGAACCTAGAATAGATAATAAAATCCAGGCAACGGAATCTATGTAAGCTACAATTACAAGACCAGGAGAGTCAAAAGTAGAAAAATTGAACCTTGCTTGTAAACTGATTCAGGTACAAATATATCTTCTCTTTCTCCATTTTTATAACTGTTTTGCTTTTTGTTGTCTCTGTACTGCTTGTGACGGACGCTTGTACACTAGTGAGAAAAAGAAGAAAGGCACAATCATAGAAAGCAATGAACATAAGTTAGAATGAGGCCCGGGCAATAATCAGAACTTTGCACCAGCCACCCAAGTTGAAAATCTTAAAAGAATATAGCGCGCACGCTAATACATGATTTAGATGTCTTAAGAACCAAATAACTTCTTGCAGTATCAGCGTAACAGAATTGAGCCATATGCAAATGAAGCAACCATCAATCCATACAGGAACCATACAGAATTCGAACACAAAAGTAGAACCGGCCAGTCACCTAGCATAAGGCAAGTCCTCGAGTTTTTTCTTCAATGGGAATGCTTTTGATGATTCAATGATAAGCTGAAAACCACACATTCAGTGCAAAAAAGAAAAGCCACTAAATCATTTATCAGTGGCTAAATACTCTTCTAAAACATCAAAAATCAATTTTCAAAGCATCCACTATCCTATCAACTTCACTAGAACTCAGCTGTGAGGACCAAATCATCTCATATAACCCATCCAAGAAGTTGTAGAAGTTCCAGGGAACCCCATTCTATTTTTGATACAACTCTTAAGCTGCAGCATGTGACCTATGCCAGAATAGTAATCTTTTCTTTTCCTTTTTTGGGTTGGGGATGTTTGTGGCTACCAATCTGCCCACGTTGTTCTAAAATGTAATCATAAAAAGAACAAAAGAATAAGAAGAGTCTAATATAAGTGCAACCATCAGTAACTAATCATTTTGATATCTTACTCTTTATTAAACTTCTATATAGAAAGAAAGGGATTTTTGTTCTGACTGAGTCCAAACATCACACCAGCTAGACAAGATTTCAAGCCATAGATAATCCTTGATCAGTCCACCCGACTTTTTTTTTCTTAGTATGTCGTTTTTGAAAATACAAGACTCAATAACATTCCAATTAATGTCAATGTTACACTTGCAGGAAATTATATCTCTAACTCTCATAGCAAAATATTATTATAATTTCATAAAAAGACCTGAATCCATCGCACTAAGTCTGACCTCCCCACTGGCCACTATTATGTTGTGTATAACAACAATCATGGTTATTTGGTGAGTAATCCAATCCCCAAGTCCAATTGGGTTGGAGCAGGATCTGAGCCTAACAAGTACGTGAAAAGACATAATTTCTCCCATACCTTTGCAGTCATGATATGTAGTTCTTTGTACAGTTAACAATTTATAGTCCTGCAGCCAAAATGGCATGAATGTCTGGACCAATAAATTAGTTTTGCTCCATTACACTCTAGTCTGTCTAATTTTTCTGAAATACAATCCTGTGACTTTTTCACGTTGCCTAGATACTTTAGCTAAAAGCATAATTGTGATAAAACCATCTAAAATGATTTATCACTTACAAATTTACATAGATAGTTTCTCGTGTGTAAGTAATAATTAATAACTGGAATTAGCCGCTGTGGAAATGTCCATATTGTTTAAATTTTACAGTATAAATGCAACCGCAGACCTGCACTGGTCTTTGAAATTGCAACTTCAGAAAGCACAAAACTTTTTAGGAGGTGAGAATTTTTGAACAGGTATTGTTTCAAGCAAAACTAGGGCTGGGCGCGGGTCGGTTCGGTTCGGTTCGGTTCGGTTCGGTTCTGTTCGGTTCCAGAATTTTTCGGGTATTTAGTAAATGG
>CAIGRK010335994.1:0-18907 GCA_903798315.1 Fraxinus greggii | reverse complement strand
ATGGGGCAAGGGACTTGCCCCGCCCCGAACCCGCCCCATTGCCATCCCTATACACCATTGATAATTTTCATTTGCAATCATAAACCTTGTAGGACAAGGGAACATTGGATGTGGTCTTTACTTAATCATAGGTACCTTATCTTTGTGTACAATAGTTGATAAAGGTTCCACAGGATCGCCGTTAATTTGAATATCAAGCTTTATCAGTTCACTCTCCTTGTACCTGTCAGAAGTGAATAATCGGCTAACTTGAATTTGAATTACAAGGAACAATTTTTTCGAATTTAAAATGTTTAAGAGATGACAAGAACTTCCATGATGGGGCTATAATTTGCCAATGAAGGAATAACTATTCCATCTCATGAGATGCGATAGCGTGATAGTATTCTCATTGGTTAACACAGAAATTTTTTAAATAACAACAAAAGAATCACATAAGTTTGTCAATAACAATAATTATTCCTACTTGCTTCCAACACCCATCACTACTCTGGGGAGCAGCAACTAGCAATGTGTTCATTATTTAGTTTGACATGAACACCATGTGGAATAATCCAGTGTAGATTATGATTGTAATTAGTTAGTTACCAAATATTGAGATTAGGATAATTAGCATCTCAATCTCCATGATTTTTTCTGTTTTCCTTATTGGTTAGTTTTCTAATTTAGTCTTCCTTGATTCAAGGAGTTTGGTTAATTTGGTTAACCTAATTGATGGTTTTCCTCTCCTATTTATAACTGTAATCTCTGCCTTCCTGAGATGCGAATATAAGAAGAATTTTCTCTCATTTTTTCTTCATGGTATCGGAGCCAGCTCTGAGCTTGAAACAATTTCAGTTCTAATGATGGTCAAGTACAGAATGGCCACAAACAAGAGCAACACTTCAGATGCCTCTTCCGGCCCAACTCAAGCCTCTCACAATGGCCACGGCGGATCTGAAAATCTCTCTCTCCCGATAACTGCGCATAAGCTGAATGGACACAATTACCTTCAATGGGCTCAATCTGTGATGATGTTCATATCAGGAAAAGGAAAAGATGGCTACCTCAACAGTGCCACCAAACCTCCTCAGAAGGAAGACACTTTTTCGAACATGGAGATCGGAGAACAACATGGTGATGTCGTGGTTAATTAATACCATGGACAATGAAATTGGGCAGAATTTTATGTTCTATGGAACCGCGAAAGAGTTTGGGACGTGGCAAAGGAAACATATTCTGATAATGAAAACTGTTGGAGATCAAAAGTAGCCTTCATGATTATTTGCGCCAAGGTGATTATTCAGTCACTCAATACTATAACATTCTTACTCATTTCTGGCAACAATTGGATGTCTTTGAGGAATTGGACTACGATTGCCCTGGAGATGTTGCCAAATACAGGAAAATAGTTGAGAAGGACAGTCTCTAAGTTCTTACTTGGACTAAATAAAAATCTTGATGAAATTTGGGGGAGAGTGTTCGGCATGAGGCCTTTACCATCAATTCGAGAAGCCTTTTCAGAGGTAAGAAGAGAAGAGAGCAGAAAGAAGATTATGATGAGAGCACTAGGCAACCCAAGAGCCACAACCACTACAACCACTATAGAAGGCTCAGCTCTTGCAAGTTGCAACTCGTGGAATAAACTCAACTGGTAACCACCAAAACCGCAAAGGCAGACCCTGGTGTGACCATTGTCACATACATGGATATAAAAGAGAGACATGCTGGAAAATCCATGGGAAGCCAGCTGAACGGAAACCAAATAAACTTCTTCAAGATAAAGGACGTGGCTTTACAGCCACTTCAGATGAGCAGCCAGCTACTGAAGCTGCTCATTTCAACAGATAGCAAATACAGATGCTGCAGAAAATGTTCAGCCATCTCCAGTAGCAATAGGATCATTCGCTCAAAAAAGGTCCTTTTCTAAGTGCTCTTGGAGTCAAAAAACGAGGATCAAAAACCTTGGATTATTGACTCCAGAGCCTCCGACCACATGACTGGAAATGCTTCTTTATTCCACAAATATTTAAAGAATTACAAAGTGAGAATAACAGATGGTTCTCTATCCACTGTAGCTGGTGTTGGGTCAATCATCATCTCAAAGGCTATGACCCTAAAATCTGTATTGTTTGTTCCAACTCTGACTTGTAATATTTTGTCCATTAGCAAACTTACTATAGTGAATTGTGTTACTAAGTTCTTACCTACTCATTGTGAATTTCAAGATTTGGTGTCGGGGAGGACGATTGGCAATGCTAAGGAAAGTGAAGGTCTCTACCTCTTCAAGGGTGATGATAAGAGTGGAAAACAATACCAACATGTTCATTGTGCAGAAAGTCAATGTTTTAGGAGTTTTAATTCAATAGCTATTTCAAATAATGAAAATGTTATAATGTTATGACACCTTCGATTAGGTCATCCAAGTTTTATGTACCTCGAAAAATTGTTTCCATCTTTGTTCGTAAATAAAAATTCAAAATCTTTCCAATGTGAAGTTTGCCAATTATCTAGACACACCTGAAACTCCTATCCAACCACACAAGGCATTATATCCCTTTTCTATGATACACAGTGATATTTGGAGTCCTTCACGAGTCAAAAATATTACAGGAACCCGGTGGTTGAAAGAAAAATCAGAAGCAGACCCAATCTTTAGAAATTTTCACTCAATGGTATAGACCCAATTCCAAGTCAAAATCCAAATTTCGAGAATTGATAATGCCAAAGAATACTTCCATTCTATCCTTGGAAATTACCTTCTTGAACATGAGATAGTCCATCGGAGTTCTTGCATAGACACCCACAACAAAATGGGATAGCTAAGAAAAAAATCAACACATATTAAAAGTGGCTCATTATGTTCACTAGTCATGTTCCAACACTTCTGAGGGAAGCTGTTCTTACTGCCACTTATCTCATCAATAGGATGCATTCAAGAGTTCTAAAATTCCAAACTCTTTGTCATGTACTCACACAAATCTATCCACAATCTAGACTCATCTCATCCTTACCGCTAAAAGTCTTGGACTGTACAACTTTTGTCCACGTACCACCTCATCATATGAGCAAACTCGATCCCAAGGCCAACAAATGCATATTTATTGGATATTCCTCTCACCAAAAAGGGTACAAATACTACTCTCCCTCCACTCGGAAGTTCCATAATACCATGGATGTAACCTTCTTTGAAAATCAACCTTTTACTCCAAAACTCATATTCAAAGGGAGAGTAATTCCATAAAAGAATATCAATTTTGGCAACATGAGAATAACTCTTCCTCTGAGCAGCCTTCCACAATCTCTAGTTCTTCCAATTTGAGTAACAACATTACAATTCTAATCGTGCCCATTCTACTTGAGTCAACTCTAAATTCTGTCCATCCTAAACCTATTCTAAACAATTCTGAATTATTGAGTCAACGGGAAAAGCTGGGGAGATTTAAAGGGTTTGTATACTCAAGGAAACCAACAACTCTGATGGAGGTAGATCAATTGACCTTTCCTGAGCAAAACCAAGAGTCCACTCCGAATTCAGACACTGTAATTCAAGGTAGCACTAATTCTTATTCTGGTAATGATCTTGATATTCCCATTACTCAAAGGAAAGGTGTTAGGTCATGTACTCGATATCTAATTGCAAACTTTGTGACAGATGAGAGGTTATCACCTTACTATCGTGCTTTCATTTCAAACTTAACTAGCATTGACATTCCACATTGTATATAAGAGGCTCTAAAGCATCCTGAATGGAAAAAAGGAGTTAATGAAGAAATTCAGGCCCTTGAGAAGAATGGCACTTGGGAACTCACAGAACTTCCCAAAAGAAAACCCGTGGGATGTAAACAGATATTCAATGTCAAGTACAAAGCAGACGGAAGCATCAATAGGTGCAAGGCAAGACTTGTGGCGAAAGGTTTCACCCGAACCTATGGGATTGACTACCAAGAAACATTTGCTCTGGTTGCCAAGTTAAATACTATTCGTGTTCTATTATCTTTGACAGCAAACTTAGATTGGCCTCTCCACCAACTTGATATCAAGAATGCATTCCTTAATGGAGACTTAGAAGATGAGGTCTACATGGAAATTCTTCTTAGTCTCACAAGCCCAAATAATGCCAACCGTGTGCAAACTGAGAAAATCTCTTTATGGCCTCAAACAATCTCCAAGGGCATGGTTTGAAAGATTCATTACAACAATCAAGTATGGGTACACTCAAGGCCAATAAGATCACACCCCATTCATTAAGAACTCATCCGAAGGTAAAATTTCCATTCTTATCATTTATGTGGATGATATCATATTGACAGGGAATCATGCGAGAAGAGAAATGCTATCCCCACTCGGTCACCGTTGGCTAAAAACCATTCCTCACTTGTGATGTGAAGCGGCTTTCAATTTCCAATTTTTTTGTGCGGAAGAGATAAGTCGGTTGAAAAGTACTCTTGCTAAAGAATTTGAGTTCAAGGACCTTGGTGCAATGAAATACATTCTTGGAATGGAAAAAGTATGATCAAGCACAGGAATTTCGGTTTCTCAACGGAAGTATACACTAGATTCACTTAAAGAGACGTGCATGCTTGGCTGTAAGCTTTCGGATACTCCTATGGACTCTTCCAACAAATTAGACGTGAAGGAAGGTGCCATATCAGTTGAAAAAGGGAGGTACCGAAGACTGGAGGGAAAACTCATCTACTTGTCCCACACAAGACTGGACATTAGCTTCCCTGTTAGTGTGGTAAGCCAGTTCATGAACAATCCAACTAATGAGCACCTTGAGGCAGCGTATAGTATTCTCAGATATCTTAAGAAGACACCGGGAAAAGGGCTATTTTGAAGAAAGGACAAATCGAGGCGTAGAAATCTTTTCATAAGCTGACTGGGCAGGATCCTTGACTAATAGAAGATCTACATCTGGTTATTGTTTCTATGTATGGGGAAATCTGGTCACTTGAAGAAGCAAGAAGCAGTCGGCTGTTGCTAGAAGTAGTGGCAGAATTCAGATCAATGGCACACAAAATTTATGAAGGAATGTGGCTCAAATGACTTCTTGAAGAATCAAAGATCCAATCTGATGGTCCAATAAAAATTAAGTGTGATGATCAAGCTACCATCCGCATTGTAAATAATTCAATTCACCATGATAGGACTAAACATGTTGAAATTGACCAGCACTTCATAAAAGAGAAGATTGGTCACGAAATCATCAAAATGGATTACACTCCTTCGAATCTTCAAATTGCAGATATTCTCACCAAAGCTCTCAATCGAGACCAATTTGAAATTCTTGTTTCCAAGCTGGGAATGATAAACATATATTGTGCAGCTTGAGGGAAAGTAGGATAATTAGCATCTCAATCTCCATTTTTTCTGTTTTCCTTACTGGTTAGTTTTCTATTTTAGCCCATGTTTGAGCCGCATTAAAATTTTCATTTTCATTCTTCTACTTATGATTAATCACACATTTTTTAATAAAATAATATTTTCCATCACATTAATAATTTTTTCTTATTTTTTTATCTCACATTCTTCATCAATCAATTATTTCAAAATACATTTTTTCAAAATAATGTGACTCAAATATATCACGATGAAATTTGAATCCATGCAGTAGGGTCCCCACATGGGATCCAATGTAGAAAAAAGCACGTATGCTTACAGCACTGACTTTTTAGATTTTGTGTCTGCATATATNATATAGCCCCTGTTTGGTACACATTAAAATTTTCATACTCATTCTTTTATTCATTTTCAACCACACATTCTTCAATAAAATAATATTTTCCATCACATCAATAATTTTTCCTTCTTTTTTAACCACAAATTCTCCATCAATCTACTATTCCAAAATACATTCTTCCAAAATAATATGACTCAAACACACCTTTAGTCTTCCTTGATTTAAAGAGTTTGGCTAACTTAATTGATGGTTTTCCTCTCATATTTATAACTGTAATCTCTGTCTTTCTGAAATATGAAAATAAGAAGAATTTTCTCTCATTTTTTCTTCACACCATGCATAAGATATAACAAAAGGGCGTTTATGCATAAATCTATTGTTCTTTTATAATAAGGAAATATCATTTTGCACCAACAATTTAAACTCAAATGCATAGATTCCATACCCAATGAAGGAATACTCCATGCTAGCATAGCCTTTACTTCTTGACTTCAGCTGATCAAAGAAATCCCCCACCATCTGCAAAACGAACCAAGAATACTTTTACTTGGGTAAAACAGCAGTTAAATTGAATCTATAACTTCATTAGCTCTGCTAATGGAATCTGCATATTAGCCCTCTCATTGGAGTACCTCAGCTAGGGGTAACTCATAAATGATTGATGCTCTATTCTCAGTAACGAACTTCATTTCTTTGAATACTCCTCTCCGGTCCTGAGTAAGCTCCATAAGCGCACCAATGTAGTCTTTTGGAGTAAGCATTTCAATCTGTATACATGAGAATCATTCTTTTACATTTTCAAAAAGTAAAATGTAAAACTGCACTATAATTTCCAACAACTGGGACCAAGAGTTCAATTGTCAACCTTGACAAATGGCTCTTCGATTGACCTCCTATTTCCAGGTTCAGGAAGTAAGGATGGATTCGAACACTCAACCTGGATCATATAAGATTGCGCGTGAAATAAGGATGTGGAAGTTGTATCCCTGTAATCAGTTCAACTTCCCTATCCACAGCCACAAATAATTTCGTGCATTATTTATAAATACAAAAATCTACTCTCCATTTTTAATTAAGGGCAATTTGGCATTGCTTTTAAGTACTCTCAGAGCTTATGTATTCTTTTTAATAATTTATTTGTACTTAGCATTCACAGTAAGATTTAAAACTCAAGATTCCATCAAAAGATGAGGTGGAAGCTTTTGCTGAATAATTTACAGCTGCATCCCACCATTCTTGAAATAATTAACACTAAGAGAAAATCTAAATGGGCTACATAATGATGTGCCAGTATATGAACTCTTAATCATTCTTATGAACAGGCACCTTGCCTGCTAGTATTATTTTTGATTGCTAGCATCAGCCAGTCAAGTGCTGAAGGTTCTATGCATAAACAATAGAATCACACAGTGATATGCATAACAGCCACAAAAATGAATATTCCAAACCTCCTAATCATTCCTTGTAATCAGAATAATAGCTATATTATGAAGTCACATTAAATATCAACGTCTAACAAACAGTCTACAAATCTAAGAAAGAAAGAGAACAAATTAATGAAATATTATGAGCATGCGAGAAGCAGAAATTACAGTATCGCCGTTTACACGGTTCACCCGGTAAACAACACTTGGAGCTGTAGTTATTAGACTCAAATTGTATTCACGTTCAAGCCTTTCCTGTAAAATAGAAGTTGATCAGAGCAAAAACCATGACATAATGTAGCAGGTAAGCAGACTCACAACAATCACTAAGTACAAGAACATGAATTTTCCGACCTGAACAATTTCCATATGAAGAAGACCCAAAAACCCACATCTAAAGCCAAATCCCATCGCACTTGACGTCTCAGGCTCAAACTGCAAAGCCATAATTCATGGAGAAACACGTTTTCATTTAAGCATATAATTTTGGCGAATATTACCACAAAAAGATAGGCAATAGCAGCATAGATAAACAATCATAACTAAATATGATTTTAGAAAACTCGTTGTAGGCATAAGATTAGGATATGAACATCTGTACAAAAGTGCAAGAAGCATTGCAAACCACATGCTTCTTCAAGCTTGTTTTACTATGGTAAAAAGAAACACCACACAGCGTCCGAGTTTCATTGAGAGTAAATTGTTCTAGCAACTAGTATAGCATATCTTTGATTGCGTAGCCCGTCATAGCCTAATTTTAGAAGAAAAGATCGCTTTTCCACAGGTGTGGCAAGTTCGTTGCTAAGACCGAAAATAATTTTATTCCATTGAAATTTGAAACAAAAAGATGCAGAACAGAACAAAGATTTGTTACACAAACTTCTGATGTTTGATTTCAAAGCTAAATCAAGCATTTTCTCAGAATTTCAATGTTATGCCTTTCGCATGTCACTAGAAGTTTGTTTGGAAGGGTTAAATTTTAATTTATATGGTGGGTCCCAAAGAATGTGCAGGTAAAAAGTGGATAGAACTTGTGGGTCCTATGAAATGTGTGGAATACATTTGACCAAAAGTATTTATATTTTAAACGCCTCCCACTAAATCCATTTGCTTGAAAATTTCGTTATTTCAATTCATTAGTAACACAAAAAATTTGCAACATCTGGTGATAAGAGTCCGGGTCATTAGCAGTTTTCCCAAATATACAGGTTTTTCATTAGTCAAAGTAACAGAGATGGACGGAGTGACTCAAGTGAAACAAATTCTAAGTTCCTCTATCCAAATGTGGAAAAAGGTTCGATGACCAACGTGAAATTTCACTGTGAGTGAGGACCCCAGAGTTTTAACCATTATATATACAGACCATGCACTTCTGTCTTCAATTGCAGAAACAGATTCATGTCTTAGATATTGATTTACTACAAGTAGCATTATCAACGAATTATTATAACAGACAAGATAAAAAGTTCACGAGAGACATGGAAAATTCTTTACCATAAATATTCAATTGATTACAGCTTTCAAGAAGTATTTGGGATATGAAATGCGTGCAAGAGACATGGAAAATTCTTTTAACATAAAAAGATTCAAGCAATTACAAAATTTTCAATTACTAGAGTGGGATATGAACCAAGATAATAAAATTAACCATTAATAAGAAGTAAGCCTACCTTCAGAGCAGCATCATTAAGCTGTAGTTTCTCTAAAGCATCACGCAACTCAGAAAATCTACAGCAATCAAAACAAACATTGTGATGATACAAAAATGAAGCTCTTAATACTTTATTATTTAATAAGTACATCTATTAACAATGAGGTAGATAGAGATATACTGGTTGGCATCGACAGGAAACAGGCCACAGAAAACCATCGGCGTGGCCTCCTTGTATCCAGGCAATGATTGTTCTGCCTTCCTAGTATAGTGTGTTATGGTGTCACCAACCCTAGCATCTGCCACTGACCTAATAGAAGCAGAAAGATAGCCCACCTGAAAAGGAAGAAATTTAAATAAGCATGAAAAGACCAAAAAAAATATATGAAATTGAATGGTAAAATGGTAAAAGCACATGCAGAAACAATTTTTAGGTCCAACTCGCACAGCAAAAAAGAAAGACAGTGGACTGTGCCATTTGAATTATGCCGAGGGACCGTAAATATAGATGGAGGGAATCACACATCCATTAGTTTTTTATGATGCTGATTTGTCATATCAATACAGGAGAAGCTATTTCTGTGTTTGTCCCTGTAATCAATGGAGGAATTGGAAGAATGTTTTCATATCTTATTCAGAAGGAAACGCACGTAGATATATACAAATACAATCTTTCTAATTAAGGTAATTAGCTAATTAGATTCCTATAAATCTGTCAATTATACAACTAATCATATTCTGTAACATTCTCCCTCAAGCTAGAACATAGATATTAATCATGCCCAACTTGTTACAGAAAAACTCTATCATGTTCCCATTCAATGCCTTTGTGAAGATATCTCCAAGTTGCTCTCCAGTCTTCACATAACCAGTAGAGATTAAATTTTCCTGGATTTTCTCACGAATGAAATGACAGTCAACCTCAATGTGTTTAGTTCTTTCATGGTATACTGGATTTGAGGTGTTATGAAGAGCAGCTTGATTGTCACACCAGAGTTTTGCTGGTACCGAAGGCTTCAATCCAACCTCAGTTAAAAGATGTATCTACAAAATTTCACATGTGGCATGTGCCATGGCTCTATATTATGATTTTGCACTGGACCAAGATACGACATTTTGTTTCTTGTCCCTCCAAGAGACAAGATTTCCACCAACAAAGACGCAATATCGCGCAGTAGACCGTCCATCAATTTTGGATCCAGCCCAATCATCATCTGCAAAACACTCAATGCAAGTGTGTTCGTGATTGCTACACACTATGCCAAGACCAAGAGCTCTTTTCAAGTAACAAAGTATCTGTTCCAAGGCTGTCCAATGTTTTACTGTAGGTGCTGACATAAATTGACTAACAACACTCACCGCATGAGCAATATTTGGACGAGTCACTTTGAGATAGTTTAATTTCCCAACTAATCTCCTGTACTTTCCAAGATCATCAGAGAAGTCACCATCATTTTTTGTAAGATGTACATTGGGAACCATTGGTGTGCTGCATGGCTTGGCTTCCATCTCTTCGGTTTCTGCATCAAGTACATACTTTCTTTGAGACAAGAAGATCCCTTTTTCGCTTCTTGTTACTTCTACTCCCAGAAAGTATTTTATCTGGCCTAAATCTTTTGTGTGAAAGATTCCTGCACAATCATCTTCTGTAATGACAATGTCATCAACATAAACAATAAGAATAATACCAGCTGCTGACTGGCTGTAGAAGACTGAGTGATCACACTTGCTCTTCTTTAGCCCAAACTCCTGAACTACCTCACTAAACTTGCCAAACCAAGCACGAGTACTCTGTTTTAGACCATACAGATATTTCTTCTGGTGACAAACTTTCCCACACTCCCCCTGAGCAACAAATCCAGGTGGTTGCTCCATATATAGCTCTTCCTGGAGATCACCATGAAGGAACGCAATTTTGATGTCCAATTGGTGTAAGGGCCAATCTTGAGAAGCAGTGATAGATATAAATAGGCGAACAGAGGTGAGTTTGGCTACCGGAGAGAAGGTATCTGAATAATCCACTCCATAAGTCTGAGCATATTCTTTTGCCACAAGTCTGGTTTTAAGTCGTGCCACAGAACCATCCGGATTGACTTTGACAGCAACGACCCATTTGCATCCCACCGTTTTCTTGCCTTTAGGCAAATCTACCAATTCCCATGTGTGATTTTCATCTAAAGAATGTATCTCCTCAAGCATCTCATTATTCCATCCAGGATGACTCTGCTTCTTTTACTGTCTTGGGCACAGAGACTGAGTCTAAAGAAGCAATTAAAGAACTAGATGCAGGAGATAGATGATCATAAGAGATAACGTTGGCTATAGGATAAATAGATTTAGGAAGGGTGCACTGAGGTTTACCTTTGCAAAGACTAATGGGAACAAGAACATCATTCTGCTGAATATGTGAGGTATTTTCAGCGCGTTGAACTCTACTGAAGACGTCTTGAAGAGAGAATTTCAGAGCTAGAGAGAATTTGAGATTTGAAAGTCTCGAATTCGGAAGGAAGATCAGCCAGGAAGCTCATAACAGCCATTTGCTTCCTTAGAATTTGCTACATTTTGACATCAGTACTGAATGGCAATAGCATATTAAGTTCTTCATACGTCATCTTGAAGTCCATGAAGTAAGCTATGAGAGACTTGGCTTCTTTTTCAGCATGATAAAATGCCTTGCAAACTTCATACATTCGCGATACATTTCCTTTGCCAGAATATAAAAACTCCAAATAATCCATTAGTTCTTTTACAAATTCACAGTGATTAATTAAACCAATTACCCCACTATCGATTGAATTTCTAATTTGTAAAAAAAGTTGTGCATCTTCTCTCAGCCGACTTTGTTTGGTATCATCTGTAGGCGGATCTTTAGTTAAGTGATCATCTTTGTCTATGCTCCGTAAATAGACTCTAATTGTCTTACTCCACTCCAAATAATTAGTGTCATTCAATTTATGTTCAGTGATTTTGGACATTACTGGAATCATCTCACTTACAGATCTCTTGAACTCAGTCATTTTCCAATAAAAGTCCCAAAACTTCAAGCCCAACAGCACACTATGGTCACCAAATAGTTGTCCAAAATAATTAACCGCCCAAATTTACTAAACAGTAATAAGCAATAATCCAAACAAGCAAATTAAACCACAAATAGCTTAGGCCCAATAAATTCATGCCCAATTATACAAACTCTAGCCCAATGCAAATGTTAAATGTCCTTAGCCCAACAAATAAAACCAAAGATCATATTAATGGTCCAAAGTCCAAAATAGATCCAAGCCCAATATAAATTTTAATCAAAGCCCACTATTAAATCTTTATCACAACCCAGTGAGTTACCTATATACCGAGCCCGGAAAGGAGGAAGCTGAAGAACGGAGAGAAGAAAGCTGAAGAACGGTGTCTGTCGAACCACCATCCACCACCAAAAAAATTCAGTAATTGAATCTGTCGACCAAGAAGACTACTCCAATCACCGAATTTGCTAACTGAGAAACCTGCTCCAGAAAGTTTTCATGAACTGAGAAACCAACCCAATAAAATTCCTCGGTGACAGCCGGCGGCCACCAAAAATTCCTCCAATCACCGAAGATTCAATAGACGGTGTCGCGACCACCGAAGGCGCTTTACCCACTAGAGATTACTGTTGGAGCCTCTAATGAAGTTTCCAACAACTCAAGACCAAAATTCCTCAACTGAAGCACACCAAAAAATTAACAGAGACTCGAAAGGAAAATCCAAAGGGAGTGGCTCTAATACCACGTAATCAACAGTGGAATTGGAAGAATGTTTTCATATCTTATTCAGAAGGAAACGCACGTAGATATATACAAATACAATCTTTCTAATTAAGGTAACTAGCTAATTAGGTTCCTATAAATCTGCCAATTATACAACTAATCCTATTTTGTAACAGTCCCTAACATTGCAAACTTGACGGGCCGCTGGGACTAGTGGACCGTGGACATATCTCAAACATTCTTTGTCCCTTTTTTCTAGGTGGAGGGTAGTAAATCCATCATTTTAAAATTTTCTTCAATAAATCATAAAGGTACTTTTGACAGTACTTACAGAAAAAGTAATTAGCTATGGAATTTATAGACACGGAGGAAATATTGACAAAATTATTGCTATAGATCACAACCTAATCATACTATAGGCTACAAATCAAACTAGACAACAAACAATAGTCACAAGTTCCCAATCAAAAGTATGGTATTCTTTAGTACCAAAAAAAAAAAATCAGATGAGATTTCTACCTCTCCAGCATATAACGCATCAACCTGCAACTGATTGGGAGATAAAACTCCAACTTCATCAGCATAATAATCCTGCATTTTATAATTCCATGGTTTGGCTGGCCGTAAGTATGCAACTTTAAGAAAGAAGCATAACAATCCCAGTTTGACATCACTAAAATGAACTTTTTGGGAAAATGAGTTTTGGAATAGTGATTTTTTGGAGAATATATGGTTTAAAAGTAGAAAAAATTGTGGGTTTACGTGAAAAATATTTTATTGTGAATGTGTGGTCGAAAATGAGTTTGACAAAAAATGAGTTTTAATTTTATGGATGTCAAACAGGGGCTAAGGTAAATTCATTATCAAAGAAATAAAATTTTTAGTAACATATTATAACCTAAAATCTCCAACGAAATTATTAGATGCTAAGTAGTTGCTTAAAAATTAACAGAGGAATACAAAAATGGCTTCCAAGAGATTCACTTGATTACGAGTGTTGAACCACAAACACTAAACTAAAAATAAAAGCTATTTGAGAAGGGAGGAATTCTTTCGCTATATTTATATCTTCCACAAACCCCCTCACGTGTTTCATATACAATTCTTTATCAAACGCATACACATGAAATTTATTATCAGGGTCGTGGCAAGACTTAAACCCAGGATATTCGTGTGCTCTGGCACAAATACAATGTTGAATAACCTCATCAAAAAGTTTAAGCTACTAAAGGGAATAAATTAATTTGCTATATTTGCATCTTTAATAATGAGATTAAAAAAATATCAAGCACTAAAATGGGACATGATGATAGTACCATTAATCTGTACCTTTCCACTAGCCATGAAAACTATTCTGTCACCTTTTTTAATAGCCCCATCAATGATTCTAAAATATACTATGACGCCCCGGTATGAATCATAATAACTGCAAATGAATTTGAAAGCAAATCTAATCAGAAGCTCATAAGGAGATTCATTGATGAAAGCAAAGGAGAAGTCAATTTCCATGTATAAATGAAATTTGAAAGCTCAATATAGGAGATAAACAGTGTTTCCTAATATAATTTGAATAACATGTTTCAGAAATATTAAAATTTCTTTTATGAAAATAGATATGACATTTAACATGCCTGCTAATGAAGATCAGGAGATATGTGAGATGATAAGATTAGAAAATAGCAAAGAATACAACCACTTTATTTAGGTGAAATAAAAGATGGGATTTTAACATAAAGGAGTTTGATCATTGTACCTAAATCAGATACCTATCAAATATAAGAGCCCTCAAAGGTCTGTCTGTGCTGGCAGGAGGTGGGGGGATCCTTTGAACAATTGCATTTAGAATTTCAGTGATACCAATTCCTTCCTACATAACAAAATAATGGTCAGTATTTCCCACTACTTATTAGGAATGGATCATCACATTTGTTAATTTCCTCTTTTCTATACCCTACTCTATTACAAGAAACGTGTCTTAGATTTAGAAAAATATTGGGTAGGCAAGGAAAAGAAATCTTACCTTTGCAGAGCAGTAAATTGCATTGCTGCAATCTAGACCAACAACCTACACAGAAGATGGGTAAATTCAGATATAAAAAGTACACCTTTCAGCAAGTTTAAAAATCGAGTTTTCAAACACCTCATTAACATTCGTACATATGATACCAATCAAACATTTTTTTTCCATATCCCTGCAAACTAACCTCTTCTATCTCTCGGCAAACACGATCTGGCTCAGCACCTGGAAGATCTATCTTGTTTAAAACCTGCAGAGGATAAAAATGGTACATTTAGTTGAAATTTCATTGTTCATCACATGCAATACCTTGGCTACTGAAGTAAGATGAAATCAAACAGCACATGTTGGTGACGTAAATGAAAAAATAAAAAAAAAATCCAAGTGTCACCTAGCAAGATTTATCTGCAAAATAGAATTCCATAAAGATACATGATAATAGACTTAACACATAAAATGTATAAGAGCAGACCAAGCGTTATTCTCTTCAAAGCGTTGAGGATATTGTTTTCAACATGTTGCCAGCTCTAATGATGCCATACATAGTAAATCACCTTGTCTAAAAGCTTAAAGATGAAATCATCTAACAAATTCCAAGTAATAAACAAAGCTTTCATCATGGTTTACATCACCAAAATTCTATGTTTATGGATAGGGAATAACGAAATTAATGAAACCTACCGGAATGATTTCAAGATTGTTTTCCAAGGCCAGATACACATTAGCAAGTGTTTGGGCTTCCACTCCCTACAAAATAAACTCAGAGTCACAACTCTTAACTCTTACCAGAAGAGATATATGCTTTCATAATTTGGAATGGCCAACATCAATAGCATAACGTGAAAAAACATCTATGAAACTAAATATGACTGTCTAGAGAGTTATTTAAAGTTTGGAACATATCGAAATGCACAAGAAAGCAAAGTACCTGGGAGGCATCTACAACAAGGAGAGCTCCCTCACAAGCGGCTAGAGAACGAGAAACCTACAATTGTCAAGAAAATGCAAAGATAAAATGAATACAGTTCGTAGAGTTGTTGTAGGCCTTTCTAAAATTGATAAATCTGTTAATAGAATTATGGAAGGCAAAATCCATCATCAATACATAAAAAAGATCTATGTCTCTTTCTGGACAAAGTCAGAGAAATTTGATGAGATACACAAGGGACAAAATCAGAGAGATTGAATGGATACACAATCTACCGGGTCACTCAAATGATTTAAGCATTCATGAGAAGTAAACATCAGAATTTGAAATCAAAAGAGGTGGTTTCAAATAATATAATAAGTGGTAGAAAGAAACTTGGGAACCGAGCTCTGTCATAACATCCTGGATGGAAGAGGATAAGATAGGAGAACTATTTAGACTATTTCTTTCTTGGAGTATCAAAATATGAAGTTTACGTTGACAAAGCAGTTTACAGATAGGCAGAGAAAGCAAGAAATATACCACAGGATAAGTTATTCTCTCTTCATTTAAGAAGTTTGAGAACAAGATTAAGTGTCAAATACTAAGCAAAAAAACATGATAGCACCAAGTAAACTACACAATACATCTTATACAATCAATTAATTACAGCTTTGGAAAGTGTGCCAACTACAGTTTTGAATCTCATCTTATAATACCTCCCTTTTTTAATTTTCCTTTTGCATTGGAAAATGTAACTTGTTATCTCAAATATTTCCTGTGCCTGCTTGCAACAGGTGTGAGGTGCAACCTGAACCAGAAGCTGCAATGTATCAAGATCTGGAATTGTGGTCACAGGACACATTCTCTTGTAGAAGGATCTAAATGAGAAGGCATCAGACACGCTGCAGGAAACTAACAATAGACTACATAAAACCTTGAAGAGGTATCTACAATTTTCCACATTTATAGCAAGTTTTCAACAAAAAGGAAGTCTGTTTAGCTTTTAAGGTAATTGTACCCCATCCCTCAAGCAAATTCTCTTAGTGATCTAGCTCTTTCAGACTTTACTTCTTCCTCTAATGATTTTCCTTCTTCAGCTTTGCTATCTAAAACTGATCTCGGAAGTTTGCAAGAAAAACAAAAAATAAAACAACAACATGGGAAAATGATCCACAACATAATAAAAGATACCATCACTTCTCCATCTGATAATTACCCAACTGTCACATGTTACATCATCAAAACGATGATTACCATAAGAAACATTTCAAGCATTCAGAATACTTGTGTCTTCATAAATTAACAGATGTCATCAAAAACCACTAGCGTATTTTTCAAGACATACCAAAAATTGTTTGGCCATTTGATGACATACCTCATAGGAGAAGTCAACATGTCCTGGGGTATCAATAAGATTCAGGCAATATGGTTCATTTTGATAAATAAAACGCATTCTCGCAGCCTAAAACAAAAGGATGTCAACATTATTACAATAGGAATGCTTGCAGGACCCATTAAAACAATGAGAACAGATAAAAGTTCCTAGTTTAACATAATAAACTTGAAGCAAATCCATAAATTAATTATTACAAATGGAAATCCCGATAAGACAGGATGACAAAAGCAGTATCATGACGATGTGAAGAGAAAATCCAGTTAAGAAATGTTATTCCCACTTTATAATGTTCAATAGGAGAGAATCATTGCTTTCAATAAGACATGTCGTGCTCCTCAATGAGCCAGATGACTAAGGAAACTTATTTACTACAAGCCAATGCCCACACCATCTCCAATGGTCTATACCAAATTTGGTGTAATTTGATTTTTCCTGTCCAATGGAGACTAATTTACACTAAATTTTACACCAATTTTATTTTCAATTATTTTATACCAAATTTTATTTTACAAATTATATTATTACAAAAATCATTAATTATATTTAATTAAGTAAAATATTGCATTTATTAATAAATTGAAAAGGACAATAATACCAGTCTTCCAAATGCAAAGTTGTAATCTTGCATCATCACAATCAGAGTCTCCCTCTTCAGCATCTCCGGGGTTGTCTTCATTTAGTCTTAATATAAATGAAGAAAGTGGAGGTGGTACTTCGAGTGAACGACCCATTGGAGTAAAAAAGCAAAGTAAAAAAGGTAAAATGATGAAGAAAGTCAAAAAATTATTGAAACTATCAAAGATGAAAATTGACAACTCGCTGAAATTCTGAAAAAGGGAAGTGAAGATAGACAACAATTTTTTGAAATTCATATGCTAAGAGCTCAAAACGAGTCAAATAAATTGGCCTCGACAGAATATCGAGAAGAAAATAAAATTTTACTCAAAGATTTGAATTTCATATCCCATCCAACTGCATGATTTTTTCTGAAATGAACAAACAAGAGTTTTGCAAAAAAGATGTCAACAACAAGGAGAAGGATCTCAAAATACCTCTAGTTCTTTTGGTGAATATTTTGATGATATTGGTGGAACTGGAAAAGACTTTCTGGATTACTGAATTTGGTTAATGTTTTAGTTAAATATTGTGTTGTACTTTAATTTATGTAATATATGTATGTTGTTCTAGTGCTAATTTATTAATTATCAAATTTATAATTTTTGACTTTTTTAGGGTATATTTGAGCCATATTATTTTGGAAGAATGTATTTTGAAATGGTAGATTGATGGAGAATGTGTAGTTGAAAAAGAAGGAAAAGTTATTGATGTGATGGAAAATATTATTTTATTGAAAGATGTGTTATTGAAAATGAGTAGAAAAATGAAAATGAAAATTTTAATGTGTACCAAATATGGGCTTAATGAATGATTTTAATTTATTGTTTGAATAATTATTATTTATTAATTGATTAGAATATAAAAATAAATATTCAATAAAAATAACCATCATATTAAAATAATTATGAATCAATTAAAATATATTAACACTAAAATATTAAATAAGGACATAAATGAAAGAAACAATTTTTATAATGTATCAACAACGGTAGAATGAGATTAAATGAAAAACTTTATATTTGGTGTAAATGAATAATGTTATACCAAATTTGGTGTAACATTATCCATCACCCTAAAAATTACACCATATTTGAGGTATCAAGACATCTCCAATGGCATGCTATATTTGATGTATAGAGTAAAAATTGCTCCAATGAGACATAAAATATAGTGCAATTTTTAGTGTAATGAATAGTTCAATACTATTCATTTACACCAAATATAGAGTTTTTCATTTAATCTCATGTTTGCCCTTGTTCACATTTTATAAAAATTGCTTCTTCTATCTATATTCTTATTTAATATTTTAGTATAAAAAATTTTAGGCCCTGTTCGGTACAGATTAAAAGTCAATTAAAATTGAAAATATGGCCGTTTTGGATTCTCCTCATCTCATAAAAGTCAACAATAACGACTAATTTTTCAATTTTAATCCGATTTTAATCCCTACCGAACACGCCCTTAATCCTTTTAAGCGGTGGAGTTGTCA
>CAIGRK010335985.1:0-18643 GCA_903798315.1 Fraxinus greggii | reverse complement strand
TTTTGTTTGAAAACAATAAAAAATGTTAATCGGAAAAGAAAGAAAGAATTCAGAAGTTTATGTAATGGCTTCATTTGTAGACGTGCCTACAAGGACATTTTGATTATTTTTATGTGTTGACATTCCCTCGTCATATATTAATGTATAATGTCAAATCATTATGTTGGGGTTATAATTAGATCCCATTTCCAAGCCTTTGATGAGGTTTGTGCTTTGTGACATTTGCCCAACAATTCATTTTGTGTGCGTATGAGTTTTGTGCAATGAATCAATGTTGATTTTGTTATAAGAACTCGCGCACTAAATGTTTTCGACCATAGCCGAGGAAATTTCGAGGCCTTGAGTCCTTTTGGTGGACGAGCTTTCCGATGGAAATTTCTAGTGGACAAGTTTGAGTGGATCGATTTATTCGAGTTAACTAGAAAAACTCTGTTGAGGATGAGAATAGGCATTACAGTAGGGTCCGACGGTAGACATTGGGCAAGTAAGCAATGGAGATTTAGGACCTTAAGCAGCGCAGCTAGCGTATCGGGCTAGGGACATTCGACACAGCCATTGAGGTCGCGAAAGCCTGTGATAGTGTGACTTTCGAGCTATACAGCAGCAAGACAATTGTGAAATTTCTTTTGGATATACAAAAGAAGGTGTTTAAATCACGCTACGTCGTGCATGTCGGGCATAAGCAGAAGACGGAGGAGAAGGATAAAGCTGCAGTAGTTCAAGGTGGAGAAGAAAATAAAGTGTGAAACAGAGGTTTAAAATGAAATGATTTTGTGGCCGTCAACATCGTCAAGTTTTTTTTATCTCTATCTGGATAGGACTAAGACAATTTAATACTTGCCTCTATTGTCGCCGTTTTATCCCCCTCATGCTTCAATTATTCACAGTCAACGATGATATAAACGGTAGTTACGGTAAAATGGGATTTGCGTTGTAAAATAATGAGATGATTATTTAGTATTATCATAATATATATAGATAAGTCTTGTCTAGTTCAAAGAGTATATTTCATTTAAATTGTAACTCTTATTTTAGACCCTATAGATACTGGTCTTGTTTTTCAATAAAATACATATTTGAGTTTTAACTCTTAAATTTTCTTCTCTTCTTGTTCTATTATTTTTATTTCATAANACAGTCAACGATGATATAAACGGTAGTTACGGTAAAATGGGATTTGCGTTGTAAAATAATGAGATGATTATTTAGTATTATCATAATATATATAGATAAGTCTTGTCTAGTTCAAAGAGTATATTTCATTTAAATTGTAACTCTTATTTTAGACCCTATAGATACTGGTCTTGTTTTTCAATAAAATACATATTTGAGTTTTAACTCTTAAATTTTCTTCTCTTCTTGTTCTATTATTTTTATTTCATAACACGTTATCAGCATGAAAACTTAATTTTTTTTTTTTCAAAATTTAGTGAATGTAGTAATTTTTTAATCATTTATCACGTGTACCATAATCAATTTGGTAACATTTGATTTTTTTCATATAACGTGTATTTCTTCAACAATCTGCGTGTACATTCATTAATTCGTATATTTGTCTATCATAATTGTGCCATAATTTGCATAAAGAATTCGGTCCCACCTCAATAAATTCATGATGCAGTCATACTCCCTCAATTCACGTAAATTTGCTTTAATTATGTGGCCATATCACGGTTGTTCATTAGATTCTCCTTTTTTCTTTTCAGTTCTTCATGTTCGTACTCAACATCAACTGGTTGATATGTTCACTAAGGCGTTACCTGCTAATTTGCTCTTTTCCTTAATGTCAAAGATGAGCATTATCAACCCTCACAGCACATCTTGAGGGGGCGTAACAGAAGCTATAGGAAGCTGTGCTGGATACAGGGAAGTTGGCCCCGAAACGGTTGGAAGTAGCTGGAAATAGCAGTTGGAAGCTGATGGTTAGTTAGTTGTTAAGGTAGTTATGGTAGTTAGTCCACATGTCAATTTTGTGTTAGTCATTGTAATCGGTTTGTTAGATAATTCGGTATTTATTTCACATTGTACAAATCATTTTGGGATGAAATAAAATTCTTCTCGTTTCTTCTAATAAGTGGTGACGATGGTGTCGAAAGTCAAAAACTGTAGGGATGACTGGGGAGTTTTGGGGAAGATGGTGGTGAGTTCTGGTGATGCGGTAGCAGTGTTGGTGGGAAGAGGGGTAGGTGCGGGAGAATGTTTTTTTTTTATATTTTTTTAATTTCAATTTTTTAATTATTTATTTAAAACTCGTTTGCACTTTTCTTTGAAAAATTTGAGACTACAGTTGAAAATAGTTCTTTATTTTTTTTCTTCTTTTCTTTTTGTTTTATTTAAATAGAAGAGAGTATTCGTCATTTCACAAGAATTTATTGAGAAAATTGAAGAAAAGATGATGTTTCGCACTTCAAAATTCATACATGGGGATATTAGATAACAAGTTCATACGTTATGGGAATATTGCACTAATAAGCCTATAAAATATCACAAAAGGTTAAATGTATAACGAAGAGATTGAACAGTGATGGTGCTACAATAAACTGCGATGGTTAATATACATCACATGATTTTATTGAAAGAATACATGATGAAAAAGGAAGAGTGATGCTATTTGCATATAGAATAATGCGATAAGCACCAATGATGCCAGAACGTCAGTCTCTATGATATTATGTGACAGATTCAATTAAATTTGAAATTATGCGATTAATATAATCGAACCTTTTATTTAATGACACTTGATACCATCTAGACTAGTATCATAACACCAAACATTATTGAATATCATGACTCTTATATATATTGAAGATGACATGGAAAAAAGAGAAAGAAGAAAGAGAAGAAAATAAAAGGCAAAATAGCACAGAGCCCCCTACTATTGCCCTTGCTACCGAAAACCTCATATCATTTGGAAATAGCACAAAATGTCCCCGTTTCAACCCTTTCTCATGGAACACCCCTTGCCGTCATATTTCATCTGTGGTGAGTTACATCCCAATCAATAGGGAAAAAGAAGGGGAAAAAGAGAAAGGGCAAAATACCCTCCCTATTAGACATGCTGCGGAAAACTCCTCTCACATATTGAAATTATACATAAATCTAAAACTTTTCATCACTTTTTCACCACATATTCTCTCATCAATCACTATTCAAAAATTAATTCTTTCTAGGGGCCAAGCACCCCAATTATTAGGATTTAACAGCGTATGGAATGTGACAACAAGGGCATTTCAAAATAAAGGTTCGAAACATGGATGTTTTGGGCTATTTTTAAAAGAGAAATGCTACACCACCAGATACGAAAATTTCCAGAAAAGATACAAACACGTGGGGCCCACTTTTTTAATAATATTTTATTCATGTGGGGTCCACACTCATGTGAGTATTCTGGCATTTTTACAGATGAAATAATTCTGTACAAATAGTTTAATCCTTTTTAAAATGTTAGGAATTTTCTAAAGGACTGTAGGTAGGGATTTTGTGCTGTGTAGCAGAAAATCGTCTGAGAGTACCATTGAGGGGGAAAAAACTTTTGTAGTCTAAATGGAAATTAATCCCTTCAAACGACTCTCGAAAGTGTTCAAATACTTGCGCTGATCCCTCCCTCTCTCTTATAGAGGCATCAATTTTCAACTGCATCGTGAACTTGGACAGCACAGTCTCAAAATGCAGATGCTTTTGGTTTACTTTCATTAATTATTGATTCCCATCTTTCTGATTCATATATCACAATCTCATCACAGTTCGTTGAGAAATGGAGGCATGGAGATTTGACGAACCCACCTGCGGCGGCGGCGGCTCCACCTCTCGGACCTCCCCTCCTCTCCCACCCAATTACACTTACTCCCAAGTCCAAGTATCTGCTTATCCTCTCGTTCTCTCTCTTACTCTCTATCACACACACACACACACACACACACACACTCTCTCTCTCTCTCTCTCTCTCGTATGTATTCATATATTTGATATTATGTATTAAAATCCTTGCTATTACATTAGGTCCCGGTTGTTCAGCTTCGTTATTATTTACTACTGAAACTTAAACTCGATGGGGTATATTGTAATTTAATCGCGCATTAAGACGGGTTCTGCGTTGCTGAATTAGGGTTTTAGAGTTACTCTTTGGCTGTATGGTTTGGTTGCTTGCTTCTTATATACACGCATTTGCAGATTATAGATGTAATACTCGAATTTTCATTACACTTAAAATATAATAAAGTTGAAGAACTTGTGAGCGCCTTTTTCTAAAATGAAAAAAAGAAATTGGAGGGATAGTAGTATATTGTTAAGTGGCATATCTTCAGCTCAAGGGGTATTTGTTTCATACTTGAGGCTGGTTAATGATTTTCTTTCTTATCTTCTCTTTGAGAAGCGGTGGATCATATATAATATTAATACGGTTGTTATTTGACACTAGAGTTATCCCCCGTACTTGCAGGCCATATTAGTACATTTGGCTTCAATTGATCCAATTGAGTTGTGCAGTGAAGCTAAAGTTGAGCAATGCCGGGCAACTAGGGATCTGAGAAGTTGTGGACGCTGTGTACAAAGTGTTTTGATTTCTTGCAGCCAATGCCGTCTTATGTGAGGAATGTAGTCAACGATGTGATGTTTGTCCAATATGTAGAAATCCCTTGCCGAAGGATGGAGATAGACTGCGGCTTCGCCTTTACTATGAGTGTATAGAGGCTCGTCTTATATCCAAAAGGTGTGATGATAGGTTGCAAGATAAAGAATTTACGGAGGATCAATTGATTGCTGATGTTCAACGGCTTTATTCTCTATTTGATGTCTCCTTGGAGAATAATTTGGTTTCTCTGATCTGCCATTGTATCCATAAACATTCTCTTATTTTGGTCTGGACAGAAGCATCACATTTATTGTTATTGCAGAATACCCTATATCGGAAGGCATGAAATAGGGAAAGTCCTATGCAAATCTGGACCGTTTCTTGCAATTATTTTCCATGTATAGGACTTTTGCTACCATAAGAGTGTGTTTGATTGCAAGCATGAAACTTGCACGGAAGTAACATGAGCATGGAAATTGCAAATTAAACATGTTTGATTGGCTTAATTTTTAACCTAGAAAATGTTGTACTTTTTCATAAGGTTAGAGTTTTTAGAAAGTGTGAATTGCTTAGAAAATAAAAGCCTACTATCTCAAAGAAAATGTTTTCCTTCTTTTTGAGGAAAACATGATCACGTGACCAACTTTTGGAAAATATTTTTTATGGAAAAAATGTCAATCAAACACCTCAAAGGTAGGAACTTGGTTGAAAAAGGACATTTTTGATGAAAAATAAAGTCAATCAAACACACCCTAATTGTTTTAAACATAAAAAATGTCCTACTAGATAACCTAGTTGAATAGTTTTTCTTTTTATACATTTGTCTATAATTTCTTGTGTTAAAGAAGGAATAGTTAAACTAAAAGGCAACCTTAAACGGATCATTGAAGTGTTAGGGTGCTTAGCATATTCGTTATTTTGTACTGACAGTATATGGAGTACCGTATGTTTGTCTTGCTATAAAATTGATTTGCACATTTCTCCTGCTATGAGATTGATTTGCTTATTCAATTACATAGGTAGTTGTTTTTTCCTTATTAGAGGACACAGATGTTACAGATGTTTGCATGGATGAAACTGCTGTCTCCAGTGATCCGGTTATTGCCTTCTTGCTTGATGAGAAGGTTGTTAAAGATTGGTGCAAGCAAGCATTCAAAAACATTCTGACACAGCTTCAAGCAATATGTATCCTAAGGTTTAAATCTTGATAATCTGTTTTCAAATTTAATATTTGTAAGGTAGAAATGGATCGATTTTGCACACCTTGACATCCTTAATAGATAATCTTACACCACTGGAGATGAAAGAGAGTTTAAATTTGCTTCTGAAAATATCTGTGAAGCTAGCTGGTATATCCATGGTTCTTGAGGTTTTGGAATCATCCTTTAAAGGTTTGGTTTCAGCAAAGCTTCATGATTTGCATCATCTTCAAGAGAGTATACTAAAGACAAAGCAGGTCAAATTGCTTGTTCCAGATTTTTTATTTATGCTCAACTTACTTGCTTAGAGAAATCTCATTACTTCTTGGTTCAATATTCAATAATTATTTAAAGGAGAAATCAGGTGTATACAATGAGAATTTGAAATTTTTCTACACAAAAGCATATCACTCGAGGTCTCTTCAACTTTTTATATATAATTATTTCCATGTGCATATGGTTGTGCACCCCTATTGGTAGGTATATTAGAAATTTGTCCATTATTTTATATTATTTAGAGTCGTTAAATTCTAAACAGGCTATGAGTTTTCTCTGGTTTAATTTTTAGATGATGCTGTAGGGTGGGCCATCACTGGATAAATATTTTTGTAAAACATTGAAAACCTGTTAATTTATGCTGTTTCCTGATTTACAGCACATGGAGATTATAATTTGGTGTATAAGACATCAATTTTTGGAGAATGTAAGATCTCGGCATTCCAATGTTGCATCATGGTGTTCACTCGTTCAAGATCGGAAATCAGCTGCTAGTAAGCATTCATGGCCTGGCTTAATAAATTGGAAGACAGAATACAGTAGACAAAATAGTTCTACCCTCTTTATTGAGGAAGCACTTTCAAATCTTGAGGCAGATGGAGGAAATATAGATAATGATATAGGAGAATTATCAATTGCATCTTTGCAGAGAGATGGAGGCTCTTTACTTTCCCAGTCTAAGTTACTTGGAAAGGGAGGGTGCTATCCTTTCGAAAATCTGCGAGCTGCTGCCGACTTTCTATTCTTACAAGGAAATTCTGATTTGGTGGTTTCGAAGCAAGCAATCGTATCCTTTCTCATGCCGTGGTTTAGATTTAATCATCATATGTTTAACATGGGAGTTAGCTATAGTTCCTTTCTCATGTGGTGGTTTATAGTGTTGATCAGAGAGTTTTACTTTTTTATAATTCTTTAACTTTTGGCATAGTTCTTGTATTATCTATTTGATCGGCAGTGGACAGTGCCTGATGAGAAATGGAGATACGTTGTTGATGATTTTGCTGCCACTTTCAGTATGACCAGGCACTCCTTGCTGGAATCTTTTACCTTTTGTCTTCTGGATGACCACACTGATGAAGCTCTGCAGGTGAACTTTTTGAAATGAAAACATTTTGAACAACTGCATTATCTTAAGAGTCTTTTGGGTTAGAATGCAGTGTTGTTAATCATGCTATCTTTTGGCCTCACTGCATTAGGACCTCGCGGACTTAATTATTCTATAGCAATATCACCATATATAACTTTGAATCATCATTGCTTTGGCGAATCTGGTGATGGTTTTGATTTAATATTTACAAAATATTCAGATAATGCTGTCTAATGATCTAGCACTATATTTTTTTCTAATAGAATTGCGAAATAATCTTTAAAATTTTCACGGCTTCGATTGTCACATAAATGTATATACAATATGCTGCTGATTTGAATAATTTGGTATTTTATTTCCTTTCCAGACATATTGCTATCATTTGGCAGTTTATTAAGCAACTTGAACTGAAAACTCATTCAATTGGCACATCTGTTGGTTTTGCATTTCCTGTCGCAATTTAGCTGCACATATGGCTAGATATTTGGAAAATTGGAATATGTTTGAGGGATTGAAGGTGAAGTAAGCACGATGCCGCATACAAAAACCAATACATAAGAAAAAAGAAAGGAAGAACCAAGATGCAAACATCCAGCCATGTATGTTAATATGCATGTACAATTTCTTTAGCTGGAAGTCTGAAAAAATTGCAGATAATTCTATCTTTAAGTTTTAAAGGAAGCTTGAAAATCTAGTTGAGAAAGTAATGTTGGTTTGTTGGCAACTTATTTTCCTATCCCCCTTGTCAAATCCTGTGGTTTCCAATTCTGTTAATAAGGAACAGATGGCTTCCCATAGATAATTTGAATAGAACAAAGATGGAGTTTCCACGGTTAGAAGATGTGTAGTAACAGTAAGCAGTCACTTGGCTGGTAAACTTAGATGTCAGTTGAGCTATCAAACGGTCCCTTCTCCAATTAGGTTTCTTTAATGCATCTACTTTCCTTTTTAGGGTAATTTGGCCATTTTCTTCATTTATCCCCTGTTTGACAACCATTCTAAAGAGTTTTTTATTTGGGAAAATGAGTTTTGGAATAGTGATTTTTGGAGAATGTGTGACTGAAAAGTGGAAAAAATTTGGGTCACGTGCATAATATTTTATTGTGAGAATGCGTGGTTGAAAATGAGTTTGAGAAAAAAGAATTTTGTAAAAATGGTTGTCAAATAGGGCTCAGTATTAGTGTGTTACCCTTTTATGCATTTTACGAGGTAAATATTATTGTAAATCATCTAAATTTTTGCTTATTTTAATTATTTATGCTCACTGCTGGTAAGTTCATAGTGCTAAGAACAAGATCATATTATAAATGCCATCCCAAATCTATATTTTTTCAGAACAATCATATTGATTCTCTGGGTGCATTAATTTTATATTGATAATTCATCACTTGATTGCTAGGAAGCCTCTCGCCTTCTTCCTGAAATTGCAGGACCAACAACTCATCCTAAGGTTGCACAGGCTCTCTTACAGAGACAGCAACCTGATGCAGCTCTCATGGTTTTGAGGTGGTCAGGACAAGATGGTGGTGCTACTTTAGTTTCGCTTGAGGAGACTGTTACGGCAGTTCGAGTTCAGGTGGAATGTGGGCTTCTGACTGAGGCTTTTTTGCATCAGAGAATGGTATGCACAAAGGTCAAGGATAAGAAAGTGAGGGATGCTTCCGATAAAGTAAAAGATGACTGCTGGAATTGTGTAGTCTGGGTGGAGGCACTGGTGACTGAAATTTGTTGTCTTTGTATTTGGAGAAACTTGGTTGATCAAATGATTGAATTGCCCTGGAATCCTGATGAGGAGAAACATCTTCATAAATGCCTATTGGATTTCGCTATTGATAATCCTTCAAAGGCTGTTGGAGGTCTTCTTGTGGTTTTCTATTTACAGGTACTGCATTTGTATTTAGGTAGAGACCTGCTTTCTATATTGGGTTTGTTTGAGCCCCAATTTTTGGAAAAATAAATTCTGTAATAAAATTTTTTGGAGAATGTGATTAAAAAGTAGATAAAAGGTTTTGGTTTATATGTAAAATTATTTTATTGGAAGAATATGTGGTTGAAAAAGAGTTTGGAGAAAAATGAGTTATTAAAGAATGGGGTTCAAACAGGGGCATTCTATGTCCTATAAAGTTTAGATACGTGCTAACTCGTGGAATTTTTCAGAATTGGAAGTAATTTGGGAATTCTTGACTTGAATGTTTTCCTTTGTGGCTTAACATGGCCATGTTAAAATTTAGTTATCATATTGAAGTTAAATGGATATGTAGCTTAGTTTTTTGCTTATAGAATATGTTCTTTTCGTTGTTTACTTTTGAGTTTTTCCCTGTCTTGTTATTGATGAAACATATAATTGTATTACCAATTTGTTTAGCTAAATGTCAGTGTGCATCTACCTCATCTAAGATTGCTCACATATATTTTAAAGGGTTCACTTGGTTTAGGAGCTGAAATTGTTGCCAAACCACTTGAAGAATCATTTGGAAAAGGTTGGTATTGTGTGGTTAGTTGCTTAGCTTGCTGAGTTAGTCTAAAATATTGAAATGTGCATGGCATGATTGGCATATTGATCTTTCTTTGTTTCTTTGTTAGGTGTTTGGGGTATTATTATTATTATTTTTTTAATAATCGTGGATTTCCGGGCCAGTTTGTACGCACCTCGACTAATTCCACAAGACCCTGAAATTTACTGCCGGATACTCACCTCAGTGGCCCTGAGGGGACTCAAACTGGTGATCATTGAGGAGCAAACTCAAGGGTTGACCAATTGAGCAACCCCTCAAGGTTCTATGAGGTATTGAATTATATGGTTGGAGTAAGATTTTGGAAAGATAATACCTGTATTCTAAAAAGCGTAAGGCGTGGAGGCGAAGCTTCAAACTTTACGAGCTTAAGCGAACCTAGGCAAGGCTTAGGCGTAAAAAAAATATTTTCTTAATTTTAATCTTATTTTAAATTTTTAATCATTTTAAAAATTATTTAATAATTAAAATAATACATATCAAACATTTTAAAATACCATATTTATTTAATAATTTCTACTATTAATTTTGGAAATGAAAAAAATTAGAATATTTTTTGTAGTTTCAATTTTCAAGTAGACAAATCCTACATAATAGATTTATAGGAATTTCATACATGCTTTTGGAGTTTGAAACAAAATAACAAATCTCAAGATCATAATTATATAAAGACTAATATAGATAGCACCATAACTTAAATCTTATTTAACTATTTAGATAAAGTCATTTTTAATTTTTGTACAGGTAAAATTTTTTAAAAACTTGAAATTAAAGTTTTTTTTTTTTTTAGAAACAAATTAATAAGATAAAGTGAAATAAAAGACTTTAAAAAATAAATAAATAAATAAACTAATAAAGCGCACATAGGGAAGATAAAAGAGAGGAAGGAAAAAAATCAAATGTGCTTAGGTGAGCTTTTTAGAACACTGAATAATACTAACTCCAACTTGGCTTGATTTCATAGTGAAACTGTGAAATTGAGTACATGAATACATGCCCCCTCTAAACTATATTGCCGTTTTCTTAATTTATCCTGAACTGGTGCCACCTTCTCGTGTATATTCTCATTTCTTATTTTTTCCATTATATTATGGTATTCATCTATCTAATATTTCCTTTCCTGCTATGTCTTATGGAAAAATTTGTCCTTTAATAACTTAACACTCGACACCATAAGGCATATTGGTCTACTATATGTTGTATAGAACTTGCCTTTCAACCTTACAGGTATTTTTACGTATAGAATCCATGTGCTCGGTTCATCTAACTCACCCTGATACTATGATATCCATTGTTTCGAAGACCGATTTGTTATTAATTGAATCTAAATACCTAAATTAATAATTCATTAGTTGAACACGATAATCTAAAGTCTAAAGTAGCTTTGCCATCATCCTTATTCCTACTATGAAACTGAATGTGTTTCATCCTAGTTCTGCTTAGCCTGAACTTCCATTTTTCAAAGTTCTAATTTACTATTTTATCCCCTCCTAGTCTCATGTAATTAGTGTATTTTTATTTTTAAATCAAGTTTAAGATGCTTGCATCGTAATCCTTACAATTATTTTTTTCTTTCAAAATTTACGAGAGCCATTAAATTTGAAGCGATTACATGTCTTCAATCATGCTAGAAAAAGTTCATGAACTTTCGTCTTGGAACTATGATCCATTCTCTTACAAAAGGTCACACTTGGTACATTGGAATTGTGTGGAATGCGAAGGGAAAACGTAGTGCCTTTTCAGTGCATATAACTGGATATGAATATGCCATTAATATTTGTGTTTATTCCATGCATGTTGCTACAAAATATGTGGGTAAGATCTCAATTAACTAAATCTTCATCTGTATCCCCCAGACAAATTCTTATGGTCTGATGGACAATTACTTAGACTGTGTTTCATTTCCATTTCAGCGTCACCGGTACATTGAGGCATACCAAGTGGATTGTACACTTCATAAGGCAGAGGAAGACTTCATTTCAAAAAATTCACTCAGTGAAGAAGACTCGTTTAAAATAAGGTCAAGAAGTCATTGGAGAAGGGAATTAGTTGTAAGTGGTCTTGCTTTTCTCAAGTTACTCATCCGTTATTTACTCTGTGTGGTTATGAATTAACAAATGAAGTATATATTAATGAGATATAGATAATAAACTAATTGAGTTTGAGTCTTGACCTAATAGGTGCAAACGTTGATTGAAAGATGCAGATACATGTTTAATCATCAAATCTATGATCTTCAATTGAATAGAACCCTTATCAAATATCATGTACGTGCTTTCTGTATTTTTACTACATCGGGACACTACCATATCAAGCGTTTAGCCTCTGGGTATGTTCTTTTGCTAGTTTGATAAATTTTCTATTTTATGCAGCTCCTTTTTATGGCAGCTAATAGTTCCTGTAATTACAAATGCCCAAAAAATATACATGGGGCTTTAATTTGACTTCTCTTATGCTTTGTTGCAAGATCAAGGCTTTCTAGACAAACTTTTTCTTGTTCCTCATTTTCCATGACAATGTTCCCTGGGAAGTCGGGCTCTATCAGTTCTACTGTTACTTTGATTGTTATTTATAACATGACATCATTTGTTTTCAATGAGGAAACCTTGTATCTTAACCAAACTATGGTAGAATGGGGGAGTTTGTATCAGGGACACAGTAAAATAAAACTATGGAGGATACTAACTGTGTGGTCCGTGTCTATTTTCCTCCTCCTTTATTCTTTTCGGTATTTGTGGTCTTGGGGTAGTGCTGTCTTGGGATGAAGATTTCAGGGGTGCCCATGGAGTGCTTTGAATCAACAGTTAACTTGACTGAGGATTTGATGTAAAATAAACAAGTTTCTGAAACTCATGCTCTTCTGCAGGGGAGAGGGATGGAGTTGTTGCCAGATATCTTACAACAAGAAGTGAAGACTGGAAAAACTCCGGAAGTTGATATTTTTAGTCGCAATGAAGCCAATATTCCACCAAAATCTGATCTCTCTCTACTACAAGGACCAATCTTGGGCAGTTTTTTGGTTCGTTCCTCCATTGGTTCTTCCCTTGCTGGGATCACAGACATTGCAAGTCCTCCCTTGAAACCTCCTCCAGTTCTTCAAACTCCTCCAAAAACAGGTGGACCTCTTAATATTTCTAGTTTCGGCGTCGGAAATTTTAGCTGCTCTACTGCCTTAACAAATAGTTTCAACGAGGCAAATATAGAAAATCCTGGAAGTGTTTATGGGGTACTTCCCGAATCTGATGAAATTTCAATTTCTGCAAATCCTTCTGCAAAACCTCCGACTGCCTCCTCACTTAAAGAGTTCAATAGAAGTACATCAAGTGTTCGTCGGAATAGCATTTTCCAAAATAATCAAAAGAAAAAAATATCTCCACAGAGAGCACAAAATGGCTCAATTGACCAATTGCAAATAACTAGTTCATTTTTTACAAGGGCTGCTGCTAATCCTGTCACTTCGCTTGGTAGCTACCATAGCATTTTCCCAGACTTTGCTCAAGATTCAGACAAAAAAATCTCCGATAAACATTTGCCAGACACAGCTGATAGACCTTGGATACCACCCATGAATAATTTAGTAGGCATGCCTTGGAGGTAATATTATCCCTTCTAAATCCCTTCTCAGTTCCTTTTCCACGTTTTCTTAAATGCTTAGCTTACTCACAGGTGCAAATTTTCCTGCTCCATTATGCCTGTGTTTTTTCACTTCTGTTTTCATTCTGCATTTCAGTCATGAGCCGAAGGACTTCTCTGTTGGGAACATAAATCCTAATGGTGGACCACAGTGGAGATCTGATGACACTAGCGATGATGAAGACCATTCCAGTCCCGATAAACTTGCTAGAATGACACCTTATACAACATCCACCTGTAGAATTAGAAAAAGCCGAGGCATCAGACTATGAAGATTTTCGTGAGATTACTCTGTGTTTCCAAGTTGGCTTGAAGGGAAACGGTTAAATATGCTTTCATCATCAATCAAAAGTGAGTAACTGCCTAAAATCAGGCTGTGAGATTAAGTTGATAAAGAATTGTTTGTGTTACTTGTCATATTTATTACAGTACACATGGTTTTGAGTTTATTACTAATAGAATAACCTTTAACATGTGTCTAAGGTCACTTCTGTTATTTTGAAATCCCAGCGTTGACTTGTTTCAGTGGTGGAAAACTGTACAATAAAGTCAAACAGGGAGACATTATTGGATTCCATGGGGTCTTCTTAAATAGCAACCATCCTTTCAACCATCTTACGTTATCAAATTGTAAGAGTACATAATCGTTATAAATTTTAGTTGAATCAAATGATCTGTGAATGTCAATATCTCTGGATTCAAATAGATCAAATGCCAAATAACAGTAAAATAAAGCCCTGTTTGTTTCTGATTAAAATCTGATTTTAATCTCAAGTCAAAGTTAACAATTAATTTTAACCACATATTTCATGAGATCCACAACTTTTCAACTACACATTTTATCAATTTTTATCAAAATCTATAAAAAAATCTGATTTTAATCTAAAACAAACGGGGGCAAAATTAAGTTTTAATATTACGATACATGGTCCAATTACACATTTGTAATTGTAAATCTACAAATTCATTTGCCCTTTATACGATATTCAAATCTCTACTTGAAATTGATTATTCTTAAGCGAGTCACGCAGATTATAACAAAAGTGCGCTGTCTTCATATTTAGAACGTGGTCAAAAATTTTACACATATATTCGTAATCGTTTTATTTATTTATTTTTTTGCTGTTTGGTTCCTTCATGCCTCTTGGTTCCTGTTGACTTCGAAAATTGGTTCTGCCACGTGGCCAACAAAATAGTCTTCACGTCAGCTCTTCCCTGCACACGTAACACGCCGTTAGTAGCTCGTGGCCTTTTTCGGAGGGGTTGGGAGCGGCCGCGAACACTCCGACGGTCAAGTCAGCTCAAGGTTTTAACCGGAAAGGGTTCATCGACGGTTGGACACCTCTGGGAAATGGTTGAAAATAAGGGAAATGATGGTACTCAAGTTTGCAATGTAATAGGAGGAAATCTCTATTCCAATCCTCTTCTAGTGCATGGAAGGGATATTTATATTAAGTACGGGAAGAGGAGAGCCGTTGGATGAGGAGACAAGTGTTGTCAGATCCTCAGGGCCCATCCCATCTTAGGTGTCCATCCGTCCCTCCATTGGTTGGCTAGCATTGAAAGCTACTTAGGCAATTGAATTGACCGTTTGGGTCCTGCCACATGTCTCATCAGTCAGGGATTTGACTTTAAAAAGATTTGTACAAGAGATCTTGGTCGAAGCGAAGTGAGGTAGGTGTGAAGTCGTAGAAGCGGAGTGTGGGCCTTTGCATCCGCGACACATAGCAGATGAGTTCGGTTTCTTCGCTGGCATACGTTCAGTTCGTCTCCCCCGTAATCACTTTGGCATACGAGATCAGTCTGTCCCATGTGTAATCATCTCGGCTACCTTCACTGACACGTGGTGTGGCGTGGACCACCTTCATTGACACGTGGCGGTAAGGTGGAGGGTCTACCACAGGTCCGTAACAATAGTCCCACAAGTCCATATACGGATATTTATATAGTATAAGGACTTTAGTTTTAATTGTTATTGGGACGCATGGGGACGAGCATTGGAGGCGTGGGTTGAGTGGCGAAAGCCAACGATTTCGCCGAACGTTGATACGAAGTGATCCGTGTTGTAACCGAAGTGATAAGGGTTGGCAACTCCGTGGAGAGCTGTTGCGGCCGAAGTGATAGGAGTTGGCAACTCTAAAGGGAGTTGTTGCAACATCATATTCTGCTCTGGCCGAAGTGATATGGGTTGGCAACTCTGTGGAGAGCTGTTGCGGCCGAAGCGATAGGAGTTTGCAACTCTAAAAGGAGTTGTTGCAACATCAGATTCTGCTCTAACCGAAGTGATATGGGTTGGCAACTCTTTGGAGAGCTGTTGCGGCCAAAGTGACAGACCTGGGGCGAGCTTCGGACTATGTGCCAATGATTCAAAAGTGTTTGCGTCTTCCCAAGACACATCAATGGGACGTATGCTTGCTTCCAAGGCAAGCCTCCTTTGCCATAAATGGTAATGATGGCGACGGCTCCCATTCTTCGAGATGACGCGTTTATGTTGTGTGTTAAACCCACCACTTTATCAGGACCATTGATCTTGGTGACTTTTGATTTCAATGGCGATTCTAGGGTCTCAGCTTTGGACAGCTTAGATGCGATAAGAATTGATCCAACGGCTGGGGCGAGTCTTGGGTCGCCTATATAAAGCCCATTCGTTCCATTTTTAACCTTTTTACCTTTGTGAAAATCTCCAACTCTCAAAGTTTTTTTGCTCACTGCTCTTTGCCTCCTTCTCCGACGAGTATCTCGAACTCCAGCGACTTGCAAATTCCAGCGAGCGCAAGATTGGCTTTGTTGAACTAGGTAATAATCACGCTTTTTAGTTTCCTCATCTATTTTCTTGTTTGAATATCCTCCACTGAGATGGCGAGCGAAACTTATGTGGTGAGGAGTGAGGAGGGGCGAGGCGAGGAGAGTTCCACACTGAGGGAGCCCATATTGATATCTCTAGACGAGTTGAGTAGGGCCATTAGGGCCCGCGAGAATATCTGGAAATGCCCAGCTTCTCCCATAGACACATCCATCCAATGGGGGCATCAAAATACCCATCTAAAATCACTCCAGAGCAGATAGAGAGATGCAATAATGTTTTTAGAGTTTCCCATAATATTCAGCTCATCCGACCCGAGCCGCACGAGAAGGCCTGCTACCCTAGGCCAGGGTGCGTAGCAGTGAGCGATCATTTGTTCCGGGCCGGGTTGAGGCTCCATTTCCACCCTTTATTCAGACTAGTGCTTAGGTCTTACGGGTAGGCCTCAATACAGCTCAACCCTAATTCCTGGTCCCAGATGGTAGGGACGTGGATGCTGTGGAGATGGGCCAGCGTCGGAGTGGACATGCTTTACAGCGTGTTCCACTCCCTCTTCTTCCTAAAACTTACAGTGGGGGAAGCGAGCAGAGGTTGGTACTATCTTGCTCCCTGGGGGTCCCATTCGCCATTTGTGGTCGGGTCGTCTTCCTCAATCAAGGTCTGGAAGAGCTCGTGATTCGGGCATCTGGCCGGTAGGATATCATGGAGAATGATCCCATGGCGCCTCTAACTGTCCCCACCACCTATTCTACCTGCAGTAAGTAGCTTACCGATCTGATTTCACTTTACTAGCTACTTATGGTGTAATATTTTTGTTCTTTGTAGGCTCCCTCCCGAAGTGTGAGATAATTGAGGAGGAGTGGGATATCATTCGCCAATTGTACCAGACGCCCCTGCCGGAGAGGAGTTATAAGGAGCTCATAGATCAAAAAAATCATTTGGTTCTGCACGGGCTGATGACTAACCAGGGTAACTAAATCATCTCGGCTCTTCTTTTACTGTTTCTTTTCTCATTCTGATGAAAGATTCTCTTACAGCTGACTTTGAGAAGAAAAGACCGCCGAAGCCAGATCTTTCCACCATTAGTCGGAGCGTGGCGGAGGCCAAGCTGTTAAAAACCAGCTCGACTGCTTATAAGAAGCAGTCAGAGCATCTGCTCACCCTCAGCAAGGCTACTCAGCAACCTGCTGAGGAGGACGAGGTGGAGGAAGGGACCTCCCTCGTGAAAAGAAAGAAGGTTGGTCCATCCGGGGATTCTGCTTCAGTTCCGACCGCAACAATCTCTTCTCCTCTCCCACTAATGACGGGGTCACCGTGGCGACTCCTCCAATCTCTCAGGCCATTGTGCCAATCACCTCTTACTTTACGGAAGGCCCGGCCAGGAAGAGGCAAAAGAAGCCTACCAGTACCCCAGCTCGAGGTAAAGTTACCGACTTTCTGGGGAGCAAGGATGAAGATTTGCCCGAGGCCATGTTGGAGATGCTCCCTCCCGAGATCGCCTCTGCTGCAGGGGTCCTTAGGACAGGGCCTGTATGACTAGGGCGCTAAGTCTTAGGACAGCGGCAGAAGATTTGATAAGAGGCCTCCGCAAAAAGAATGACGACCTGGAGAAGAGGTTGGAGGCCTCACTATGTTGGGAGGCCGAAGTGGAGAAAGCGAAAAAGGAGGTTAAATTGGCGGAGGAAAAGAGGACTGAGGCAGAGGTAAAGCTCGACTCAGCTGAGATACAAGTCAACCAGTTGAGGAATGAACTGCATGAGTCAGCTTCGCAAGTGGCAGCTCTGACCAAGAGAATTGACCAGTCCAATGAGCATCAGAGGCTTACCGCCGATGCTCTGGAGTGGGCTAACAAGGAGAAGGCTGAACTGGTGAAACTCTCTGAAGCCCAGGTTGAAGAGATTGATTCTTTGAAGGTAGAGATGAAGTCGGTAGGTGAGGCGGTGGTTCAGAACTACAAAGACAATTTTGAGAACACGCCGAAGTATGACGACTTCGCTAACTACTGAGTTTCCTGGGCCGCCAAAGGGATGATGTCTCGCCTCCGTGAAAGCATCCCGAGCTGAACATTGAGTTCCTAGAAGAGGAATTCGGGGGCTCCACTGGAGGCCGGCCTGTGGTAGAGGAGGCCATGGACGAAGAAGCTGAGACTGTAGTTAACCTTGATTAGAAAATTTGTAAATCTCATTGTAATGGCTTCGGCGTCATTGGACTAATGAAATTTATTTCCTCTTTGCTTTGTCTTTATTTTAATTATACAAAGTAACTACCTCTTCCATCGTTGCCTCGGATAAGTAACTGCAAATTATTCGAAGTTTTAATCGCATCGACTTGCCTTAACCATTATACAATGGAAGAAGCCAATGAATAACTAAGTAATATCGCATCGGCCTTACTTAACTATAATAAAATGGAAGAAGACAATGAATAATCAAGTAATATCGCCAAGACAATGAATAATCAAGTAATATCGTATCGGCCTTGATTAACCATAATAAAACGGAAGAAGCCAATGAATAATCAAGTAGTATTGCATCGGCCTAGCTTAACCACTTAATAAAATGG
>CAIGRK010335972.1:0-13771 GCA_903798315.1 Fraxinus greggii | reverse complement strand
ATCTTTCGATTAGAGTGTTGGGACAAAAGTCTCTAATTGTGTTATAAAAAGAGAATAATTAATGTGAATGATCTAATCCAACTGAGGGAATTCCAACGCTTCACTGCCTCAAATTATTGATTTTAATTTCATATCTCAAACATTGAATTTCACTATACATTGAGGAGAATAATTCACCCATTTTGATCCTTTGAGCATTTTCCATCTCCATGTGGATACGACACCCCAAAACTGCACTACAACTACCTTGTTATTCTTTGGGCGTAATCAGGTCCTCCAATTGTTGGCGTGTAGTTCCCGATGATAAAGATTTGCATTTCAAACAATTGTTTGAAACGATGATAAATTTGCAGGAAGTCGTGCACCAGATTGTATAGTAACACAACTTTGAGTTTAAAGTAATTGTGAATAGTACGTAATCGTGACCATATATAGTATAATATTGTGACCTTAATATGTGCGAAACAATGTGGCCTATTAATTTGAAAATTTGTGATTGAAACAAGAAATTACGACCTATAAAATTTGTGATTTGTGATCGAAAAATAAGTTATGACCTATAAAATTCATGATTTGTGGTCGACATCTGTAATTTTGACTAGTACGTAACTGTGATATAATATTGTGACTTTATTATATTAATTAATAAAATATTTTTCTTTTAACTAATTCCATTCACTATGATAGGTCGTTGATACGTTTGATTAATCATCTTTTCTTTTTCTCGAATTACTGGAAGGAATGGATGTTAAGGCGAGAACTTCTTAGACAGGCAAATGCAACATATTGGATTTGCAAGATCACAAAATATTGGACACAAGAAAGTGGAACCGACGCTAAAGTTCATGTTTTGCGCCATTACTCTCAACATACAAGACAACCGATACTAAGTACATATATGGCAAAGGTTAAATTTTAATTTAAGCTAGTCAATTATATTTTTTGTCTATACATTCCATATGATTTACTACCAACTTATTAGTTACACCTATAACTACTAAAAATTTGAAAGCACTACCACACAAGCTTTAATAAATATCACAAAATACATCAATACTCGATTATTTCTAAATTATCTTCAATCCCAAACCATAGAGAACAGAGCCTATTTGATTCTCATTTTTATTCAAAAATACATTTTGAAATAATAGATCGATAGAGAATGTGATTAAAAAATAAGAAAAAAATTTTAAATTTACGTGTAATATTATTTTATTAAAGAATGTGTGATTTAAAAGGGCAAAAAATGTATTTTAAAAATAATGGGAATCGTACAAGAGCCTTAAATGAAAAACAACACTTACGGTCTTGAACCTTTAAGAGGATTCTCAACCGTTAAAATGTCAAAATTTCCAATCAGTTGCAAGTTTCTCTAAGTAAAAGCAATGGCAAAATTAGGTTCTTTTTCACACAGTAGATAGAATAAATGATATTGGCAACCACAAGTCGATTGCATAAAATTAGAGTACAATGGTAGCTTAACATCGGCTGCAAATTCAAAATACATAGGTTCCCTCGGCAAGCTCATGCCTGGTTTAGGTCATAAGTTTGGCAACTTCTGTATCGTTCTGCCAGATGTCCTTTTTTTTTTTCCCGTATTTTACAGAAGCTAAAAAGGTAGATTTTACAGTGATAACAAAACATGATAATTGGAATGGAAATAGAGCCAATTTGTCCAATGGAAAACGTTATCCGAGCCAGAAAATCCCAGCTTTCAAAATTATATCTCCGTACTTCCAACAGAAATACAATGTGTACACCTGCTTCAGCATACAGTACGACCATAACAAATTGATGCAATGTAGAGATTTTTGGACCACTTCTCCTGCAAATAAAAAGTTGGTTTATCTGTCAGCATTAATTCAAACTTATGCAATGAGGGAGTGCATGATAAATGAAGAGGAAACTAGGAAACAAAATACTAACTAGAAGAAGCATCTCTAACATAAATTCAACCATTAATCCTCAGTTTTGACAAGCACATATATATCTGCCTTAAACATATCTTACAGGCAAAGCACAAATCTTGTCTTAACAGGAAGGTTATGAATGGGAGTGGAAAATGTCAAGCAACAAAAGTTGCAGTTTTTGTTCCAAGTGATCATATTATTTAGTTATCAAAGAATGCCTCCCATCACCAATAACTGTATATGAATAAGTAAATATGTAGAAACTACAGACCTTTACATGTGTACTAGGGAAGGCAGATGTGCGAAGAGTCTCTTGAGTCTCATCCATCATTTTACGTCTTGGGATACTCAGTATGAAGGCTGCTTGATCAGCAGTAGCAGCCATGGACGTTATTCTGTAGCCACTTTCCCATCGACGATGTATTCCCTCACTTGGATACAGAAAATCAAGCTCTACAACCTAAGGATCGAGGAGCCTTATAGTGAGTATAATTATACTAAACACATGCAAAATTGGTAAGATGGGATTTGCATTAAGATTGACTACTAGTATACTACATAATGTAGCCTTACCTGCTCAGAGTACCCTGAATTTCTAGACATTACAACACCCCAGCGACTGCTAGCAGTAGTCATTGATGTGACATGGAAACCTTCCTTCCATTTTTTATTAATCCACTTGAATGGAAAAGATTCACTAACTTTATACGACTGTTGGGAGTAAGGAGTTCCTAAATTATTGTGGAAATCACAAAGAAAAATATATAATCACACAAATAATATAGAAACCATTTCACCAATTGAGTGATGTGATTGAATGCATTCAACACGCTCTAGGATAGGTAAACCAATGCAAAAGTATCTGACCTGATAAAGGGCACACACACACGCACCCAGACAGAACTTTCAACCAACCTTTAGACATAATAACTAGCGAACTTCCATTAGCTGCACCAGCAATTGAACTGATGTAATAGCTTTTTTCCCATTGTTCCATGATCCAATCCTGATAAAAAAATAAAATACAATAAAATAGGATACCATTAGGATAGACATCCTTCCACGGGAAGAATAAGAAGAAATTGAGACGCTGATTACTAGGAAAAGCAACCTTATGAAGGAAGACAGACGAAAGCTCATACACCTGCGAAGTGAAACCTGTACCGGCATCCATGATTAAGGCCCACAGATTCGCAGCCGATGCCACACAGCTAATGTACAAACCATCTTCATTACCCTTCTCCACATGTTGTCGGAGCCGTGAGTCCGCAACATTGTAGTGATATCTGGGAATATTTATAACCCAAAATAGAAAATTAAATTTGTTTTAAAATATTCTTAAAAAGAGGCATTCTTTCATAAGTCAATATTTATAACCCAAAGTCACCCTCTAGTTTTCAAGATAGGAAATATTCCCTTCGTTTTCATACTTTTGCTCACATGCAAATATCCAATAACATAAATGAATTTGGACAAGAGTGAAGTAAGAAAGAGTATCAACTCGGCTTGTGTTAACTTTAGTCAAGTAGGCTTCCTTTCATAAGGATATACTTGATACTTTTCACTTTATTAAGTAAAAAACCTTTTAACATAAATTAAAACAAGGCACTTTTTATTTCAAAGTCTCATCTTTAATTAGATTGAGCAGCCTATAACTTTAAAACCAGGCAGCTCCAAAATTTCGTGTTTCTCAAGGTTTGGGGTGCATGAAAAATTTTANTGCTCACATGCAAATATCCAATAACATAAATGAATTTGGACAAGAGTGAAGTAAGAAAGAGTATCAACTCGGCTTGTGTTAACTTTAGTCAAGTAGGCTTCCTTTCATAAGGATATACTTGATACTTTTCACTTTATTAAGTAAAAAACCTTTTAACATAAATTAAAACAAGGCACTTTTTATTTCAAAGTCTCATCTTTAATTAGATTGAGCAGCCTATAACTTTAAAACCAGGCAGCTCCAAAATTTCGTGTTTCTCAAGGTTTGGGGTGCATGAAAAATTTTAAAATGGTCCACAGGCCCATTAATTAGGAAATGCATCTCTAGAAATAGAAATAATCTACAAGCAAAATTAGGCTGGTCTTCATTGCTTGTTTTGTATGTTTGAAATTTGTGGTACATCCACGAGTTCATGTGCATTACAATAGCAACTCATGTCACAAATCTCATGCGCATACAAAGCAAGACAAGCATGTAGAAGCAGCTACTCACCTCTGTTTCATGGGGCGACGTGCATTATATGCTGAAATCCACTGGGTAGCAGGACTACCTAGTCGTACTTTCTTTTTAGGTTGCTCCTCCTCTTCCAAATTAATGAGCAACCTCCCACGCTTTTGACCAACCTGCTTGTGCAATACAATTCAAAGTGTAAATGTAAAAACGTACAGAGTATACCCTATAATATGGATACTACTATGTATGCTGTGTAAGCGTAACCTTGAGAGCTCCATCAATTCTGATTGGCCTCAATGATATGCACGGTTCAATAAGACTTTCAAAAAAGGATATCAACTTAGGATAATTTGGCTCCTCGTCAAACTTCATATTTGTAACAGCCTCAAGAAACTGTTTGAATGGAGCTGGGCAAAAGCAACACATCAACTCCGGTGAAGTAGCCATTTTCTTTTTACAGACCAGAAAACTCTTGTTGTCCCCCTGTCATCATCCAAATAAGAATGGTGAAACTATTGAATAAATTTCCTAAGCTGAGACGATACAAACCAGTTATTAACTCTGTGAAACTGACTTACCTGGTATCCTTGCCAAGGTAACCTTCCTTTGATGAGAAATATAAGCGTGTAGGCCAGTGACTCTAGATCGTCCCTCCTACTACCAGTACGACCCAAATGTGCATGCACACTTGCATACCTTATTGTACCCCTGCAAACGGAGCTTATTAGTGTATATTCAACTGCTTCATACAGTACACAAGTTAATTCCACAAAACCTGAATATATCTGGCCTCTGGTCATACTCAACATGCTGACCGGACGATGCATCTTTCCACCTAGATGCTGCATTAACAGTATATTAAGAAACAAATATTATAATATACAGGCCAATGGGGTAAAAGGAAAAAACAAGGAAATAAACTAGGGAAAAGAAAATGTGAATTGCAGAAAGGGGTACGAGCTATAGTAGGAAAAGAATATAATTTTCTATGATTAGCTTTTCAACATGCCCAGAAGTTTATAGTTTGAATATGGTGTGGTGACGCGAGAGAGTCAGAATAACAGCATCATACCCAAACCAAGGTCAATGAGATATAGCTTCTTTTCATCGGCAGTTCCAGGTTGACCGAGTAAAAAATTCTCTGGCTTCACATCTCCATGCACAAACCTAGATGAGCAATACAGAGACATAATGGTAATCATTGATTCAAGAGAAAGGTACAATTCAAAAACAGATGAAGAGTTGAGATTCAAGATATCTAGGAAAATCAAGGATATGGTAGAGAAGCTACCCCTTCATGTGAAGCTTTTCAAGAATTGATATAGCCTCCACAGCAATGCAAGCAACCATATTTGGTGACATCCTATTTCAAAAGCTCATCATCAAAAACGAAATATATAGCATAACAAAAACACGATGCAATGGGGATTCCATACAGTTACAAGCGTGTGCATAAATCTGCTGTATTCTTTATGCACGTGCACAAATGCATACACACATAAAAACGTGACAAGCACACACGGATACATGCATGCATATATAAAGACAAATGTATGCACATGCATCCACACCTACAAATATAGGTGCTTGTATGTACACGTGTGTTGTGCACACACACAAATATAAGAGCGAGGGAGAGCTTACGACTGGCCAAAGGAATTCCAAACATCCCAAAGACTGGGTCCAAGCATGTCCATTACCTGAAACAAATATTAATTAGACACAGCAACGAAAATTCCAATGCAAAAGGCAGAAATCAAAACTCACCAGGATGTAAAAATCTCCTTGACGACCCTTGTAGTGAACCCATGGGATCCCATAACATCCATTCAAGGTGCTTTTCAATCAAACAACAAAATAAGACACATACACAGACATCAAGATTTTAAAAATAAAAAGGAAATAGATAACCTCCTCGAATTAAGAAGATGACATGCTTACTTGTACACCTGCCACTCATACGGAGGGCCATAATTGCAACCTTTACTATTTCGATGCTCAAACTTCAATGCTACCTATGAATGATAATCTTTTGTATCAGATACAGGAAAAGATAATTGTTCCAAATACCCAAATACCATGGCAATATGCCATACCTCAATTGCATCTGGCCCTGCTCTTTCAGAACCACCGCTGACTCTTCGGCCAACATAAACTTGGCCAAAACCACCCTTACCCAACTTCCTTTCTGTCTTATACACGGGAGAATTACCCACTTGTACCTGCACCAACAGCATAAAAAGAGTTAACAATGTGTACTCAAAGATTATCGAAGTGTAGTAGATAGAATCAAGTCATCAACAAATGGAGATATTCAGAAAATTCATCAAGGTTAGTGTCCAAACATCCACGAGTGTACTTGAGACATATCCAGAAAGAGAAATATTATAAAGGAAGTGGAAAGATTGAGTAACAAGATACCCTCTCAGGAACGGGAGTTGTACTTGCTTCTTCTTCAACTCCCACTATTTTGTCTGCGCTCCCACCTTCCATGGCAATTTCCTTATCTGCAACGCCCTCTATTCTGTTAAAAGCTGGTTCCCCGACCCCAAGGGCAACTGCTTGAGGAAGAACCTCACAAGGAGGTTCCGGGTCTAGATCTATAGGACGAATTCCTCTGCCTCTACCGGCTGCAGTAGGCCTTGTGGGTGTTGCTGCAGAAGGCCCTTTTGCTACAGCCGCTGCATTGCCTCTGCCTCTTCCTCTCCTCCTGGTTCTATTTTGAGCAGGTGCAACAAAATTTTCTTCTTGATTAATGGGTTGAGGGGCAGGCTGGAGATCACCAAGCCGTTTTGATCTCCGTGCTCCGCTACGCAACTCTGGCATCGTCACCCATACAATTCACATCCCACTCACTTCGACACCTTCCATTCAGAATCTTCAATAACCAAAATAAGGAAAAAAGAATACTGGACGATTAAAATCAAGTTGATATTTGAAATAGATAAACATAAAAGCCCATAGAAAAAGTTGTTCAAGAATCAAAAACTGGACGAGTAGAAACTTAAAGCAGCCACTGGAAAAGAATTAAACTTTAAATTATCAAGAATGTTGAGCTAATAAAGCTCACAGTTTTACATGGAAGAGAAATTAATTGTTATGATTAATCTTGAAAACTCATAAACTCCCAATAAGAATAAAATAGCCGCAATTGGGTAAAGCAATAAATTCAGAACAGATAAGAATACTATTTTTAGCAGAATTCACTAGCTTATGTTTTCTGCACATAGATTCTATATAGTGTGGCTAAAAATCAGAAATTTTCCAACAAATAACATGAAAATCGAAATGTAGCCTAACCAACACAACCATGAAATCCATAAACAGCGAAGGGAAAGGTTAGAAGAGAGGGATAGAGACAGATAGGCTGCAATACCCCTATTTAATCTCAACATGAATCAATTTCTTTCAAGACAAGTAAAATTAAAAAATAATAAATTTAACGAGATCATTAATTGAAGAAAAAAAATTAAAGAATCTAAATATCATACAGTTATCTCATCATAAGCAATCATCCGAAGAGCTTCAAAGTTTTAATAATCCTTTTACTTTGAATAAAAAAAATAAATACAAAAAACCAAAAAAATGCACAAAAAATAAGTAGCCACAGATCGTACCTGAAAACAGCAAAAACAGAAGGATCGGGGATAAAACCGAAAAAAAAAAATCAACTTAAAATTAAAATGGATCCACCGATCAACCACAGATCTCCAGTAAATTCCCTATGACATTTGCCACCTCAAAAAAATAATAAAAATCTTATCTGAAACTTTGTGTTTACAATTTTTTAGTAACAGATGCTGGGATACGGAGGTGAAGAATTGATAAAACTGAAATGAATGTTAGGCCTTTAGGTCAAGTTTTGAAAGAGATTTTATTTATTTATTATTTATTTTTATTTTTTTTGTGTGCGGTTTGTGTAACCCAACCAAAATTAGATGAATCTTCAAAGTAAATTTAGAATTATTTAATCAATAGTAAGTACCATGTAGGAACGTTTTTTTACCTAAATTAATCCAATAGTTGACACACAGCGAATGATGTTAAAAACATCCAATCGTTAGGCAAAGTTGTATGCTTAACAAATGCAAGAGAGTGTAGCGTTAAAATTGAACTTTGGAAATAGAAGTCCAACGTATAACCAATATTAAAAATGATGTCTCCTCAATCAAGCTGAACCGTATTTTCATCCATTATTTGTCTCTCATACCCATATATATTCTTCATTGTCTGATTTGACTGTCGAACTGAATGCAACTGTCGTACCCCTCCGAAACTATGGATTAATAATTGAAATAACGCTAACATCATTTCTCTTATGTACTTTATACAAAATTGATTTTTTAATATTTTATTTATATTTGTTTTGGAGCAAAACCCAATAGTTATTGAAAAAGTATTTGATTGTTGTATCCTGGAGCGATTGAAGGATATCATATTGTCATGAGTCTCAATCATTCGATAAGTATTCTAACTTACTACATTTTATTATTCTGAAAAGGTTTCTGTAATTAATTTTACAATATTTACATTATACTATGTAGAAGCTTCACATATTCAATTAGAATTATGAACACATAATATTTAATACATTAGACCCAACAGAATAATGGAAAGATTTGTATATAAAATAATTGATAGAGATTTTATTATAGCATTTATTATGAGAAATGTAAACACGTAATTTAAATTGCACAATTTAGAAACTTCACATATTCAATAAGAATTATGTACAAAAAATATTGAATAGGTTAGACTAAAAATAACGGAAAATTTGTATATTAGAAGAGTTCAAAGTGATCCTAGTTTTCTAGTAACTAATTTGTGTTAACTTGTCATGTTGCCTGGTTGTAACTGAGCGATTGAAGGATATCATATTGCCACGAGTCTCAATCATTCTTTCACATTTTAATGCTTGTTTAGTGTTTGAAAGGCCAACATGTTTGCTAGGAAGCCACTAAATAATATTTTAATATTATAGAAGGTCTCGAGACAATAAATTTTTGTTTCTGAACTTGCCCAAAAGGCTTACGTGTTTTGCATGCATAAAAATATAATTGACCATTTAACATAGATGTCATATCGACTCATTATTTTTTACGTAATACATAACTAGATATGATAATATAACGCATTACTTTTTATCCTTTCCTTTTTATCCAGTTTCACTTTAAGTAATTAAAGTAGAGTCTATGTCGATTTTCTATTCAAATCAACTTTTGGACGAGATCGCTCGAATAGGGCACTGCTAATCAATACTGAAAGTTTTACATGATTACAATCGATGAAGTTTGCCCAATATGCAAATGACCTTAGGTTTCACAAACCATGACCAATCCCGTTGTGAGATTGGTAAGTGAAAATTAGATTTCGTCAATGCCATTTCCTATTAATATCTTGAATAGCATGATGAACAGTTAACGACTTATTTAAATAGTGAATATATGTCATTCCAGCAATAATTTCCAGTAGGATAGATAGCATCCTAAGGTAGTTAGTCTTTGATAATTTATTATAATTTTCATATCAGTGATTGTTTTTCAAGGTAGATTCCTCAATACTCGATTATTAAAAAAATGTTATAAACCTTGCACATTGGTAGTTGTAATAATAGTAGTAGGAGGAGGAGGAGGAGGAGGAGTAATAATAATAACTTTATTTTTTCTCTGAACATAAAAGAAAAGTAAAACACGAACAATAATAGATGCATGTAACAAAATTTATTCGACTTATTTCTCGACTGAGTGATGTAATATATTTACGACTACAACACCATAGAACTTAGTAAAATATTGAATAGTAATTATTTGTCATAAATAATGTGAATGCTTGGCACTGTAAGGCATGTCACATTGGGTCATCCAACCTCTGGTGCCCTTTTATCTTATTGGTTTCATACACAGAATTTCTCCATTTCTAGTGTTTATATACCACAACAAATTTATTTATACATCCAATTGTCAAACACATTATGTTAATTAGCAGAAATTGATTTTAATATATATATGTTCTTTTAATATATATCTGAGGAGCCAACGATTACATCATAATAATTTAGTGATATTATTTAAAAGTCGAAAGATGTCCAAACACAAAGTGAAGAAGGTATAAAGAGTTGACTTTGGCAACAAATACAAAAAAGCAGGTATCAAAAGCCTCAATAAAGTCAGATTGGAGAAATTAAGATAGTCCAGATATTTGAACATTCTGCCTGACCTCTCTAAATCTTTCAATTTAATAAGCTTTCTTTTACTTTTTAAAGCAGAAAACATAATTATTGGGGGACCTTTATAATAAGTTTGTTGTCTTTTTTCTATTGTAAGTATAAGATATTGTAACAAGTAATATAGTGGATCTTATAGTTCGGATTATCATTCCTACGAGCACTATACTTTGAAACTTAATTAGATTTTTCTAACTCATATTTGATGAAAAAAAATAAAGAATTATATATTTTGTGAATTTTTGGTTTAAATATCTGAAATTAATTACATTGCACACAAAGATTGATTGGGATTTCAAATAATAGAAGGATATTAGAGCCGAACAATTTTACCTATTGATCACCTTTAAATCTTAATTCAAGATTCAAGAGTCTAATGTAGTGTTCGATCGAATTTGTGTATTTTATCTAATTTACCTCTCTCGAGTTCTCATATAGCCTATTTAACTAATTCAATCACATATCTCTATGTGAATCTACCTTAGTTAAATGAAATATTAGTTCTAAGAATTCATATAATGATCGTAATATTTAGTATATGTATCTCTACACGTTACACTAATATACCAGATTTTACTATATGGTCTAAATCTCAAACTCACCTCTCGATTCGTAAAAGATTCACAAAATCATCAAATTAGTGATCAAGTAATTTAACTCATTAAACTCATAGCAAAATCAACACATGTATGATAAAACAAGAATCTTGAATAAAAAATAAATGGTCTCAAGTATATTACATTGTTCGCCCTAATATAAAATTTTAGCTACTTATAATGATGGAAGAAGAAAAACAAGAAGTTATTATTGAAGACATCACCGGATTTTGAATAAAGATATAGAAAAAGAAATTAATCTTGCACCAAGATCTTGTTCCTCTTCCAATCAATGCTTCAAAACTTGAATTTCTTGATGTTTTTCTCCATCCAATTACGCTCTTTAATCTTTAGTTGTATTTATGTTTTTCTCAATGCGTGTAACTCCCTAAAATTGCATCATTTCTTCTATTTATATCCTCAACACGTTTTTCCTTAATTTAGAGTCTTTTTGGGTTTTTCGTGGGCCAAAATAGTGAAACCATAAAACAGGCGGCGCAACGACTAAGTGCTTGAAGGTAGAGCCTAGGCGCCGCGACACAAATCTAGGTAGCGCGTAGGCGCTATGAGGGCATCTCCTATGCACTACATCTCTATTCTTCCCCTGTTGCTTCTAGGCAACTGCAGCGCCTAGGTGCTTGGATCCTAGCGTCTGGGCGTTGTGTTGCTGATTGGAATTTCCATTTTGGAGTGCTCGGGCGCTCCAACAATGGCGACTAGGCCCGACTTTCTTCTTATTTTCCTCAGTTTTTTAGCTTGTTTCTTCACTTTAGCACCATTTTTCACCACCTCACTAACCTCTAAAGCAACGCTGAGAAATACATCAAAAGCATTCTATACTTATAAGATTTAGCCAACAATCAAGTTAAAATTTTATAAAACTCGTGACTAAAAACAGACTCGTTAAATACCCCCAAACTTAGCGGTTTGTTAGCCCTCAAGCAAACACAAATAAACAGGAAATCACTAAGAGAAAAAACACAAATTATGAACAGCTTTCAAATCACAACGCGAGAGCCCAACTTCCACTTATCCAATGCAAAATGGGTGTGTGTGTGTGTGTGTGAAGAATCATGTGTAACATCGTACATTCACAAGTTGGTTTAATTCACAACCCTCGATGGTCAATTATTTCCTTTCTTCGCTCATGAAATTCACACACCCTCAAACTTGTTTTCTTTCATTCTCTCTCCAAGGTGTAATTATAAAGTTTGGTTTTACTTATCAGTTCCTTACATCACTCTAGTCTGGTTTAGTTCAACCAGCAATGTCAACAATTTATTCATGTGATGATTCTCCCACTTAATATGTGTTTCAACAAATTAGTTTATACTAAGTGATTCAAACTCACTAGTAATCTAGCTCCCTAATAATCAATTCTTACTTGCACTATTGCATAACATTTATCTCTTTTTGATGTTTTATTTTTAGCACAATATTTACGTCATCAATTTTTTTCTTCTTGACCTCTGTAATGAGCTTTTAGTCGGTAACTCCCTATCTTTCGAACACCAAAGGGTACTAGGTTTCAAGATAACCCTACGGACTTACTAAATTTAGTAAAAAAGGCGCCGACAAGAGACATAAGCTCAATAAGTGTAATACTTATTTTCTTAAAAAAAAATAAAATTGCAGGGGTTAGATCCCTAGCACTTGTACATACCAAGCTTATATTAGAAAGCCAAAGACACTCCATACAAATCTTTTTCACATGTACAGAATCACCACAATCTTAAATCATTTCTTTTATCGGTTAGAACACTTCAAATTATTATATATACAACTAAATGATGTTGTGAATTATGGGTTAAGGGATTAAGAGCCTAAGTCATCTTTAACATATGCATATGAATCTTTCTTTTTCTGTACGACGCTATTCTTAAATATCTTGCATAATCATTATCATGTTTCCATGGATAATCAGAAAATTAAATTTGAGCACATGATTCATCCACAATTCATAAACTAATACATGCCTTAAAATATATTCATCCTAGCAAACAAAGTTCTATAACTCACACAAGCACACACAAAAAGATTTTTTTTTCACACGAAATAAAATCATATCACACAAGCACACAAGTACAAAAATACTAAATAACTGACAAAAGCAATTAACAAATGATGATTCACCTCCCAAACTTAAAATACACATTGTTCCCAATGTGAAAATAAATACAAAGGAGGGTTAGGACTTCCCTGAATATATCAGTTTGTGTCATTGCCATCGTCCTGATGAGACAGATATGGCTGGCTTTCTAACCATGTTATTGCCCACAAACTCGAGAACCTACAACCAGCACAAAGAGAATGTTATGATAATAAAATAAATAGTCCTAAAACTAAAAATTGAATAACAAGAAAGGAATAGAGATTGAGTTGCCTCTCAAGAAGAGTTTCTTTAAATTTATTAGGGTGACTTTTTGCCATGTTTGATTATGGTGGCTCGAACCAAATTACGCCATCCTTGCACTTTGTGCAATTTTCATTTATGCACCATTTTTTGCTTTTCATATTTTGATATTTTCATTTTCGCCATGTTTGATTATGGTGGCTCGAGCCAAATTATGCCATCCTTGCACTTTGTGCAATTTTCATTTATACACCATTTTTTACTTTTCATATTTTGATATTTTCATTTTCATCTCTACCACGAAATCCACTGAAATTTGATTTTCTATTCTGACAGTTTCATAGATCAGATAACTCTTCTTGATCAACTCTACATCAATCATTTTTGTTGGAAGGTTGCTCAAATGAGGTATAAATATACTAGCACTTGTGTCACACAATGCATTAAAAGCAGAAGAATTTCCAATTGAAATAGGCAAAATAAAAATCCTTTGATCTTTCAACTTGGGAGGCAATT
>CAIGRK010335953.1:0-11206 GCA_903798315.1 Fraxinus greggii | reverse complement strand
ACAACACCCCGGTCTCTACACTATAATTTCACGAAATCTAATACTCATTAGTCATAATATTTCTTTAACGAATCACTTTAATTGACTAATATCATTTAAATAATAGCACCACAAATTTTAATATACAATGTTTGGCCCCAAATATGTTGAAATTATCCAACAGTTACTTCTTACAAGGATTTGAAGAAAAAAAGAAATGAAAGAATGTGTTTAAATTTTTATTTTACAGGGTGCAGGACATATAACATCATAGTATAAGCCCAAAGAATGTCTAGCACTGATCAATCGATGCCTCTCGAAGTCCATTATAGGTATGGACAGACATGCATTTTTTTTTTTTGATAAACAATAATTGCATTCATGAGAGAATCAACGATTACAGACGACTATCAAGCCTTGAGTTGTGAAACAACTAAGAAGCAATCTGATTCAATGATTAAGTGAGAAATTCCCATCGACATAACGAGCTGAAGTCCTCGAAGTACCGCGAGAAACTCTATCATTTCTAGATCAGCCACTTCCCCATTCTCCTTTTGAGGCAGCCATTAACACCTTTCCTACTTGGTCCCTCGGAATGACCCCAACCCTAGCTTTGTGAAGGTGATGAAAAGTCGCACCAACTACATTCAGCTTCAAGAAATTTGCCGGAGGAGCTTTCCAACAACAAAAGCTATTCAAGGCAGGGCCCGATTGAGTCTTGACCTCTTTAAGTAAATGCTGCATCGAGATAGCATGTTCGATGGTAGAGTTGATGTTTAAACTTTCACCTTCATAAAGCTTTTTATTTCTGTACAGCCATATACTGGACGCAACAGTAAAAAAACAAACCCAAAGCCTCTTTGCCGCCTACTCTTTTAATCTGCATAACCACCTCAAACAAATCTTGGGTTCGGTCAACTTGGGACATTAGAGGGAGATACCTTATACAATAGCCAACCAATGAAGGACAGCTCAATAAAAGATGGTTTAGATCCTCTTTACCCGCATCACAGAACCTACAACCAGTTGTAACATTTATTTGCTTTCTAAAAAGATTAGTAGAAGTCGGTAAGATGTTCAAACACACTCTCCAAGCAAAAATTCGAATCCTATGAGGAATGTGTAAACCCCATATAGTCTTCCATAGATCTTTGCGTTCTTGAGAATGAGATGGCTCTCCTCTGTGTGCTTGAGAATGAGATGGCTCTCCTCTACTGTTAAATTTATTAATCTGTAACCATCTATATGCAGACTTCACAGAGAACATACCACTCTTCTCTTCTCCCCAAATCAGTCTATTGGATTGAAGATCTGGACAAATGGGAATCTGTAGAATTTTATCAGCTACGTTTGGATTGAAGAGAGTTCTAATCTTTTCCAAGTCCAACCATCTCGTTCGCCTATCAACTAACTGATCAACTGTCATATCAATCATTCCTGACACAGCCATATTAGTTGCATCTCGGCATGTTTCTGGCTCCACCCCAGGAATCCAGTAATCAAGCCACACTTTCACTGATTTTCCATCTCCTAACCTCCATCGGCAACCCCTAGCTTCCAATATACCACGCCATGTATAGGAGGGGTTACTTCCGAGCTTTGAACTTAAAAAGTTCGAGTTTGCGAAATACTTTGCCTTGAAGAGTTTACGCATTATAGTACCCTCCCCATTTAATAAACGCCATCCTTGCTTTGCCAACATTGCCAAGTTAAAGTCCCTCAAACTTTTAAAACCCATCCTTGAGTTGCACATTTTTTCCCAACTAACCCAATGTATTTTCCTTTTATCTTTTTTTTGTCCCCACTAAAATCTAGCCATCATTGACTCAAGTTCGGCACACAAGTTGTTAGGCAAAAGGAAACATGACATGGAGTAAGTAGGGATACCTGTCGCAACAGCCTTCATTAAGATCTCCTTGCCACCTTGAGATATGAGTTTTTCCTTCCAGCTTTGTAATTTCTTCCAAACACGATTTTTGATGTCTGAGAAAGCTCTTGTCTTTGCCCTCCCAACCATCGGTGGCAAGCCTAAATATTTTTCATAATTATTTTCATGTTGAAGATGCCACATCTCAAGAATCTGTCTTCTTTGCTGTGCTGCCACATTTTTGCTAAACACCATCGAAGTCTTTTCCATATTGATCATCTGTCCCGAGGCCAACTTATAGATCTTCAATAGTGATTGCAGATTTTGGTTTTCCTGTAAGTTAGCCCTGCAGAAGATCACGCTATCATCTGCAAAGAGGAGGTTATTTATCATAGGAGCTCCTCTACACAACCGGATGCCACTTATCTTAACCTCTTCTTTGGCCTTATACAACAGAGTAATTAAACCCTCAGTACAAAGAAGGAAAAGGTAGGGGGAAAAGGGATCTCCCTATCTTAAACCTCTTTTGGGAAAGAAAGTAGATGAGGGGTCTACATTAATCAGTACAAAATAAGACACTGTTTTCACACAACTCATGATCAGATTGGTCACCCGATTATCAAATCCCATAGTTACCATGACATTTTCCAAGAAATCCCACTCAATTCTATCATAAGGTTTATTCATATCAAGCTTAACAGACATATACCCCTTTTTTCCCTTTCTCTTATGCCGTAAATAATGAATCAATTCATATGCTATTTAGACGTTATCCGAAGTTAGACGACCTGGCACAAAGCTGATTGAGATTCAGAGATCACATTTGACAACAAACTTTTCACCCAATTAGCGATAGTCTTGGTGATCAGTTTAAACAATACATTACATAAACTTATTGGTCGATATTCAGAAATCCTAATAGGATAAGGTTTCTTTGGGACCAAAATAATGAATGTGTGGTTTAAATGTTGGGGAAAATCACCTGTATTAAGAGCTTGAAGCACTGCTGTCGTCACCTTGCTGCCAACTGTTGCCCAATGTTTCTGAAAAAATACTGGACTCATCCCATCCAGACCAGGTGCCTTTAACGGGTCCATTTCCCTCAATGCTAGCTCAACTTCCTCTGTTGTGTACCTTCTAGTTAACACTTCATTCATATTTGCAGTCACCCTTCCCCTTAAAGATTCCAAAAAGGTCATAGGGCCCCTCTGTGTATTTGCTGAGAACAGATCTGTGAAGTACTGCTTGATCAGATTATCTCTTTCCTCCCCTTCAAGCTAATTTCCATGATCATCTTTGAGTCTTGAAATACAGTTCCACTTTCTTCTCTGTGAAGCCTTCAAGTGAAAGAAACGAGTATTGCTATCACCTTCCTTTAACCAAAGGGCCTTAGACCTTTGTCTCCACATGAGTTCATCACGTTCCAGCCAAGTTTGAACCTATTTCCTCGCTTCCTGCATCTGATTTGTACCCATAAGGCCTGTATCTTGCATATGCTTAAAGTTCTGTTGTTCTTTATTAAGCTCAGATTGAACATTTCCAGAGCTTGTTTCATTCCAGCATTGCAAATCCTTCCCACAATTAGAAATTAGTTTCGTAACTTCTTCGACAGCAGTTCTTTGCTCCCCCATGTTCCACACTCTATCAATAATATTCTTGCATGTTTCCTCTCCCACCCTCATAGCTTCAAATCTGAATATTTTTTTACCCCGTTTCCTTTTCCCTTCTACACCCTCTACCTCTAACCACAGTGGAATATGATCAGAGTAAGGAGAATACCCATGTATGACAGCAGCTTGTGGAAAAGAAACACACCACTGGGAGTTAGCAATAACTCCCTCCAACCTTTCCAGCACACGACCATTCCCATCTCTCCAGTTACACCAAGTAAATTTATCCTCATGAAACCCTAAGTCCCTAAGTAAACAATCATCTATCATCCTCCTAAAATCGTCCAATTACATTTCATGTCTAAGTCGACCGCCTTTTTTCTCCTCATTACACAAAATCTCGTTGAAGTCCCCTAATAGAACCCAAGGACTTGAACGAGAATGGTGTAAATTACGAATTAAATTCCAGCAACAATAACATTGAGTGGCGTCTGGATGACCATAAACACCCATTATAAAGAAACAACCTTTATTCCTACCGACATCCTTCAATATAGCATCAATATGATTACGCGAGTAGCTCTGAATGGTTAGATCTACAGAGGTTAACCATAACAGAGCCAAACCCCCACCTCTGCCCACACAATTTACCGTAAAATAATTCAAAAGCCAAGAGAATACTTACATCTTTCTATTTCCTTCGCAGTTAACTTTGTTTCTTGAAGGAAAAGGACTTCATGACCTTGCTTCGCTACCAGGTTGCGAAGAGAACGAAGGCCGAGTGGGTTCCCAAGCCCACGGGCATTACAGGAGAGTAGCTTCATGGATTTCGGCAGGGCTGGATGCCGGCCTCTGCCGATTTCCTTTGAATTTTCCTTGTAGATCTACCATACGGAGTTGCATCATCATCCTCCTCGATTTTCCCTTTCGACCTAGAGGCTAGGATGCTTTGCGTTTACGATCCACAGATGTTTCCAACGAGCCCTCTGATGAAACCCCTATCGTGGACTGGGCTCCTACAGTCGAATCCGTTTCCATTTTCGAGCTGCCTCCCCATCTCGTTTCTTAAGGTCACCTTGAGCCTCTCTGTCACTCTGGGCCGAGTTGGAATTGTTAATCAAACCCATCCCATTTCTATCATAATAGCCCATAAACACTTGGGCCTCCTTCTCATCTTGGACCTGTAATGGCGCCATATCAACCAACTCCACATGATGTGTCATCTCTGAATCTAAAGATTTCACTATAACAGCTTCCCCCTTTTTATTCGGCGTAATTGATTTTGCTTCAATCATTTCCTTAAATATTTGCTTCCCATTGTTCAGTTCCATGACTATCCCATGATTTCGGCTTTGCACTTCCGTAGCCCCCTCTTGTTGCACCAGCTTAATTCCTTGATTCTCTTTATTGATTTTCGTGACTGTGTGCTGTGCCGTAGCAACCGTTGGATGAGCCATTGCCGGCACAGAAAATGAACCAGCCGTACTCCTGCTCCCCAAATTTGTTCCTGTTCGATTCCTTCCTCCCAAACTATTCACTCGCAGCCAAGGACCATAAGGGAGTTTTGATATATCATCTTCTACCAAAGTCGAATCTTGATGGATGCAATCCTTGAAAGAGTGTCCAATCTTGCCACAGTAATAGAAATAATTGGTCAATCTCTCATAAGAGAATCGTGTCCAAACAGGGCCTTCTCCCCCTAAATAGATTTTCTTTCCTCTGAGCAGTGGCTTAGTGACATCCACTACCACTCTAAGACACATAAACAAGACCTTCCGCTTATCGTTAGCATCCTCGAATTCAATCAATAAAATAGTCAAATTTAACTCCCTGAACCAAACTCTTCGATCTAACCGCCATATCTTCCTCATAGTACTTAATAGTGCTTCTTTGTTATAATGTTTTGAAGTCAGAAGTTGCGCACACAGACAGCACTCCCCTCTCACCAAAGCTTCTTCCAACGCATCTCCCTCCACAATAACCTCTGTATCTTCTCCTTCCGTCAACGTTAACCATTGATAAAGATTTTCCAAATCCTCTGCCATCGCTGGACTGGTAGGAACGGCCCTGTACGTCGTCAGGAAACTTCGCCTCTACGTGGAAACCCTTGCAGAACCCTCGAGAGGAATTACCTATGATAATTATTAATTAATATCTACTATTGATTTTTAAACTAACCTAAAGTCAATTCAAATTAAAGTGATAACCAACTATCAAATCAAAATGTATTTTGTAAGTAAAGTTTTACGAAACTAAATAAGGAAATCTAATGAACGAGGTCGAGAAGATAATGAGATTAGGTATTTCGGAATTCTGATTTCAATTAGGTTACTTAGCCTTTGTTTGGAGCTCATTCTTCAACTCCAAAGTAGAAAAAAATGACCGTTGGTTGAGAAAGTGGGACCCATCTGTGAGACAAACAATCAAAAATGGTGGCTGAATTTGGAGTGTAACAGTCAAGTAATGTATTCTTTTGGTGGAAGAATGAACTCTAAATAGGGGCTCAATGTTTATCTAATTCCAATTCATTCAGTCCCTTTTTTTATATAGGCCGACAATCGAATTAACCGAATATAGCTAGCTATTTCAATTCATTAAACACACAATAAATAACTAACACATAAAATAGTGGCGCAAAGTCTTGAAATTGAACAAAAATTAAGCAAACCCTAAGCTACATCATCCATCCTAGCGTGAACCACTCATAATGTCAAAATAAAATAAATAAAGATTAAAAGACATTACTAGGTTTAATTACAATAAACAAGAGAAAAATCACCCCGAGCTATTGTTGATCCATTCTAATGGCAACAGTAGTTCTTTGTTGCCTTCCCTGCATAATATAAATCCCTTGATAAATTCGTTGATTGAACGTGATTAAGTCAATAATTGTTTCACAATTTCTTGCTGAATTATTATTAAAAAAAAAAAAATCTTGAGTTTTCTTCTCTGGCGTCTGTCTCTTCCTTTTTTTTTTTTCCTGTGTCTTCTTTCCCCTTTTTAATATATCAGGCGTAAGCTTCTTGATCCAATTACGATTCCAATTTGAGTTTTAAGTAAACTTCTTCCAACTGGAATTTCAATCAAATTAAAAGTCCTAATTTCATTGCCACTTTATATTGTAATTTGCGCCAATGACCACCACTATTTCAACATATGCATATTAGTCCTCAATTCCATGCTTTTGTGCAGCCCACATCTTCTTTAATTTATTCACATCCTTCTTGTTCATTTGCTCCGGTCTTGAGTTTTCTCCTAACATAACAAAAAGCATGAATAATTAAGTATCAATTTCATAATAAAACTAACAAAAGCCACTTTTGATGGTTTAAATAATTGTGTTATTACCACTCCCAAACTTAAACCTCAGTGCATCCTCTAATAAAGCATAAGGATACTTAACTAGACTCTACACAATTATACCCAATTCGATGTAAGTAATAAAATGCTTCTTCAAAATGCATATCACAATCACAAAATATAAAGAAGTTAAAGAGAGACAAGAATCAAGAATTATTTTAGAACTCCACATATTGTATATCAAGCTCTTGAGTGTGTGGTAAGCATTTTCAATTACACCGATGCTACTTGAATCAAATCATATAATTCAACTTCCAAAACCTCTTTTCCGACAAAACCAATTCTCTCATCAATTGTATTGCTCTATTTGTTTTCTAGTTCCCCAAAAGGCAAACTAACAATGACATATGGCTATTTTCGTTAACCACTCAATCACCTTCCAATTTCTAATCGATGATGAAGACTTAGTCCTATAGAGGTAGCACTTCCAGTTGTTTTTCTACTACCTCAACACACTTTTGTGTGTTTTCTTTTTATTTTGTCCCTTCTTCCGTTTTTAGGATCTTGTACGTTTTCGAAGATAGTTTTCACTCTATATTATAGGTAGCCTTCTTTCCCAATAGATTATCTCCTAAACAAATTTTCATAAATAGGACCATATTACTCAATACTAGTTTCACACTAAAATGTAGGTAAATTTTTTTTACGTGCCAAGGTTAGTGCAATGTCTTTCACTTTTTCTCCCAATGATAGGAATTGAGAGACAATTAAGTGGTGATGTCCTTCGTTTTGGATAGATCTAATCACCTCCAAACTTATTCTAAAAGGGTTCAATATGGTTCTAACAAGGGTGATTAATGTAATAAACTAAATTCTTAAAAGAACCTAAGGTTGTTGACTCACAAGGCTCAACTCATAGTCAACCATAAGTTCAAACAAGAATGAGTATGTGCTCGAATTGTTCAAAAGCTAAGTATAAAATAGTGGGACTCCTAAATAATTAAAAAATCGAGTGTCTACATGTTCCGATCTAAATTTTGCTCAAAGATATGCACAATATTATCGTTGGATAGAATTACTTTAAAGAGCAAATATTGAAATCAATTAAAGCTACGTTAAGGTGCATAAAAAAATTATAACATCACAAATGGAATAAACTAATGAAGAAACTACAAGATTATAGACAAAACCCTTTTTGGGTTAAATTCTTGAAGGTTGCCATGAATGAATCTTGAGTTTTCCTAGAATCTTCCCTTTTTCTTTTGATTTTTCTCACTTTATTCGCCCTACTTCTTTTCCAAAATCCAAGAGAAAATAAGATAAAAAGAACAGAGAAAATGAAAATAAAAGGAGAAAAGAAGGAAGAATGAAGAATGTGATGAAATTGGTTAAAAAAAACCCTAACAAATAGTCCCAATAAATTTACAAAATAGCTCTCGAAATTTGAAAACTAAACAAAATGGACCCAGTAGAAATGAATAGCACGGGCGCTGCTTGGAGCCACGCGCCCGGGGCACATCTTTCTTCTCTTTTTGAGGCTTCGGTCCTTCCATAATTGCGTATTGGGTCCCTCAGCTTTGATTTAGTCAGTTTAGGTCCTTAAATTTTGACTTTCATTTCAATCTCGACCTTATAAATTGCACCTAGAGTAACTCAACTTTCGGCACTTTTACACTTTGGTCCCAAACTTCACACTGTTGTAAAATTTTGGTCAATTTTTAACTTTATTTTACATTGTTCTCTCTCCATTTAAAGTTTTAAGCTATGAAAGCAAGAATTGCATAATCATGAATAGAAATCCACTCATTTAATGAATACTAAGCTTATTTAGGCATCCAATAAGTGTGCAAAAACACACTTATCAAACATCCCTAAACTTAATTTCTTGCTTGTCATGAGCTAGATTATTTACTAACGCAATCATGCAACAAGTGATAATGATCAACAATATTAGATAGCTTGCCACAATATATACATGAGTGTAAAATTGTGTAATCAATTCACAAATATGCTTTCAAATCATGCTAGCAAACAATTTAAGCTTATCCAAGGTTAGATGTGTGTTTGTGCATAGTCGTTTACAATCATCACCTAGACTCGAAAAAAATTCTCAAGACGGAAAAAACTTCAAATTGGCTCCAACACGACCCTTTGTGGTCATATATTTCCTTTCCTGCTCGTGAGATTCGCATCCCCCAAAAAGATGTTTATTTTCTTTCATGAGGTGTAGATCTAAGGTTGTTCTCTAATCACTCTTTTTTTACTTTCTTTTGTTTGGCTTAACAACTATTTCAACATATAGTCATGGGTGACTCTCCACTCTTGAATGCTTTAACATTTAAGCTTATACTAAGTAATTCAAACACACTAGTTATCTAAACTCAAACATCCAATACAATTGCACAAAATCATTTTTTTTCAATAAAAGCTCATGACTTACCTTACTCCTTTAAGCTTTCTTCTTGAGCTGTGAAACGTGTTTTAGGTCGATAACTCCATGATTTTTTAGACCAAAGGGTATTGGGTTTTGAGATACCCCTAGATACTTAATAACTCGATTAAAAAAGGTTACGGAACGAAGCATAAGATTCAATAAGTGCAATGTTCTTTTTTTTTTTAAGCACAACAAGACTACATAGGGTTTAGATCTCTATCATATGGTCATTACCTAGATTATACTTGTTATCAAAAGATACTCCACAAATATTTTCACTTGTATGGGATTAACACAATTCTAAATAGTATCCTTACCAGCTCAACCACCCCCAAACTTATCTCGTAATATGGTTAAGTGGAGGGACGAGAATATAGGATTGATAAAAATTTAAACATAGCTGACAACCTAGTTCTTCCAATTCAAAAATCTTTTCATCAATCAAAAACTTTTACATCTACATAACAATTAATCATGACTATTGTGCTCAAAATAATTTGGAATTTCACATAGACAAGAAAAATTAAAAAACAAAAAGAAAATTTAGTCACAAATAGCATATTTGGTTATATCTCATGAATCAATAACAATTTTAAGTATCAAACAATCCTAAGTCAGGCTAGGCTATCTAACATGTCAACATAAACAACACAAAGTAAGTACAATCACCCCAAACTTAAACCACACATTGTCCTCAATGTGAAAAAGAACAAGATAAAAGGCAAGAAGGGGGGTTAACGAGACTCCTCTGATTAGACATTTGGTGAATGGGTACCATTGCTTGACTTAGACTTGTGATACTTTAAATGAACTTGGGCAATAAACTGGTGATACTTTTAATGAACTTGGGCAAATGACAAACGTTAGAGAATTTGGCTGTCTCCCAGTAAACACTTTTTAATAGTCTTTAGCTCAACTTTGAGGATCGAATCATGGTCATCGAAAGAAAACTTTGGATGTCTTGCCCATTTTTCTTCTTTTGGCTTTGTTCCACTTTTCATTTGATCACCAAAACTCAACATTATCCCTTCCTATATATTAGCAATTCCCTCTTTAGTCTAACTCCCCTTCATCTATAAAGGCTTCCACCACATCATCGAACTTAATCACAAACTCAATTTTTGGGCAATCAATGAAGTCGAAAGAATGTACATTACTTTCATCCTCATTGTTAGCTACAATTTCATTTGGTTCATTTGTGATTGACATGGCATTCTCTTTGAGCTCTTCGTTAATAGTTGATGTCTCATCGGATTGAATGATCGGCTCACAATCGAACTCCACGGGCAATGGCAAGTCTTTCCTATTAACTCCATCAAGTGGATTGTACCCCGACTTTTGAAATCCATCCAAACATACGTAATCTCCTACAAACATATCATCTAAATTCAACTTGGCAAGTTCATGGTAATACTTTGCAAATATCTTTTCGTTCAATAACGGAGGACCATCTCCCAGAAATTTAATGTCCTCGTCCCACTTGTGATATGATCCGGGATAGGCAATCACTTGGTCGGGTAACGAAGTCCAAAATGAAGAAGTCTACAAGCCAAGGAACAAGTTTGATGTTTGGGTCGAGANTGTACCCCGACTTTTGAAATCCATCCAAACATACGTAATCTCCTACAAACATATCATCTAAATTCAACTTGGCAAGTTCATGGTAATACTTTGCAAATATCTTTTCGTTCAATAACGGAGGACCATCTCCCAGAAATTTAATGTCCTCGTCCCACTTGTGATATGATCCGGGATAGGCAATCACTTGGTCGGGTAACGAAGTCCAAAATGAAGAAGTCTACAAGCCAAGGAACAAGTTTGATGTTTGGGTCGAGAGTCTAAACCATTTGGAAGAACTTGATTCAAGCAAAGGAAGATGGAAAATTTATGTTCCTTCACAAAATGTCGCTTATTAGTCTTTGGCCGTTCGGGTCAGTAAAGTGTACCTACGCCTTAAGAAAAGTTTGCTTCAGCATTGTGCATTGTGCAGAGATTTTCTTTTTTCGAATTTTCCTT
>CAIGRK010335888.1:0-18307 GCA_903798315.1 Fraxinus greggii | reverse complement strand
GAGCTACTATATAGTCTTGCTGACAATGAGTGTTATTGGTTGGGTCTTTCCGAGTCATTTTTTCTGTTGTTACTTTCATGCAATGTGTTTCATGTGATGCTATTTGATGTGTTGCAGGAGGATCAAGACTTGCTGAAACTGGGGAGAAGGAAATCTTGCTTTTTAAGGGGAAAGAAAAGGAAATTATCATTGTGAGTTAATAGCTTGGTTTACTAACATAGTGTGTTACTTAAATGAGAAAATACTGAAATTTGAGGAAATGTGGACCATAAATATGCCCCCCTCGTTCTTTTCAGAAGCCTTGGTAGTTTGAGTATGCGTCAGCTTTCACTGAAGGTGAATGGAGATTTATTTTCTAACTTTTATCAATATAGGGACTGTGAGGATTGGTATCCTACAAAACTAAAGGGCCTTCTTTACGACCTACTAAGGGCTTGATCGGTGGTGATTAAAATTCAATTAAAATTGAAAATATGGCCGTTATTGGGTCTTACTCGTCTAATAAAAGTCAATAATGGCTAGTTTTTCAATTTTAATCTCTACCGAACGCGCCCTAAATATCTTGTATGCATGAATTGCTTTTTCTATTGTGCCGTAATATAGTTGAATGAATGTGCACAATTACAAATTTTCTTGCAGAAGTTTCAATGTCATTTTGAAAAATGAAAAATGAAAATACATGGATTTTTGTTTTATTCTTCTGTACGTTTCTGGTACTCCAACACTGCAACAGACTGCAGCATCTTCATCCAAAAATTCACTTTGTTCAACTTTTTTCAACAGAACCAGCGACGCGAATCTAGTGGGAGGATCATCGGGAGCATTTTTCTGAATTGGGATAGTCGTCGAAATCAATCACCATTTGAATCTCAAGCTGAACTGCAAATCCACACCCCAAATCAGGACAGGGATAAAAGACCTCCTTGTCCCCCAAGTCTCCAGTGGTTTCAGAAGGATTCAAGAAAAGCTGCTGGTGATAAGGTTGTTGCCAATGATCTGCAGGGTATCCACACTGAGAAGCTGGAAAGACGAACAAGGAATAAGGATAGGCCTGATCATGGTGTTCGGACTCTTGTTCGGCGTTCAAATGGCTCACATTCTACTGATGGGTCTTTTACATCTTTTACTTCCCAGGCCTTCCAAAAAATGGATTCCGCAGAAGGTGTGGTCACTACGCTATATATTTTGAATTTGGCTTTATTTACGGAAGTCATTATTTTCAAGTTCCAGCCCCTCTTTTCTGCTGATAAATTATATATTTTTCTAATATGCAAACGTGCATTTTTTAATGTATTTCATAGCTTATATTTATATTTAACGTCATAGATTTTCTAGGAACTCATGCAGATATAAAACATGACATGCTGGTTGTACGTGGCAATGAGTTGAGATCCACTGGAAGTGGTCGTGGCAATCGTTACTCTGTTGATGGTGGTTGGTTTTGCCTGGAGCATTAAGTGATTTATCATTGTTAACCTGGATACTTTGCGTACTGATTTTTTGTGAATTACTATAGTTTCTTATAGGTATGGTGGTCGCCGTGGATCACCTCAAGATGTCAAGGATGCAGATGGCTCTTCCCTTGTGGACAACATACGCTTGAAAAGAGGAGGCTCTTCTAGCCATGATTACCACGAGGTATGCATTCTAAACTTCTGATAGACAAGTTAACACCTTTGCTATTTTTGGTTCCCCTTATCCAATTATTCTGTTTAATTGCAGAAACAGGTGTGGGTCCAAAAGTCCGGTTCTGGTTCATAGTTTTGTTACATATGGTGAGCCTCACTCTTTGTTAATTATCTTCTTGCACATCTTTTGGTAGGAACATAATTTTGGTCCCTTCTACTATGAACACTAGCATTCGTAGTTCGTCGAATAGGGTAATTGGTATGTTTAATTGGGTCAGGTCTGGGTTGTTCTGAATTGGTCCTGGTGAGATCAGTTGGAATTGGTGCTGTCCCACTGACAACAGGCTTTGCGAGAATTATGTGTCAGTGTTTATTATTTTATTGGTTCTGCAATTTTTGCTGTGAAATAATTATATGTTCTTGTTTTGGTACTTATAATGAATCTAAATCTTGAAAAACTGCTTTTGAGGATCTTATTTTGCAATAATCTGAGCAATGATCTCATTAGGTACTTTTGCAGTAAGACCCTTGCTGTCAATTATAATAGTGAAGGAAACATTTGATGGCTGGACCTCTCTCTTTCAAGAAGGAATATCCTTAGGGAGCAAGGTTGGAGGAGTGGACAATGCTCACTCACGGAGGATGTAGAGGTCTTCAAATTTAGCTGAATTCCAGAGGCAAGTATATATTCTGCTAAGTGGGTTGACAATCCTAGGAATAGGACCAAAGAATTGATGAAGTGATTATAGTGACATATAACAACCCCATTTTCATCGTGGTTATACACGTTTGCTTTGGCAGGACTATGGATAGTCCGTTCTTGCCATTTGAATAGGCTGGTCATCTAGATATTTAACTTTATATTTTCTGAACTGTATATAAACATCTGGCATGACATGTAACTACCTAGTTATTGCGTATGTGTTTGTCTAAGCAGTCTGCCGTGTGGTTTGGTGAATGTACTTGTATAGCCCCGTCTGGGGTTTGTCGGAGCTCGAAAATAATGTGCAATTGCACAGAGGAAATAGTATTAGAGATTTGGGATTTGAGTTTTCAGTTTTGTTTTGACAGTGCTGATGTTCGCGTTGGTGTGGATGCTTGTAGAAAGAGCTGTTGGTGGTTTAGAACATCTCCAAGGGCTCTTAAAATAAAATTATGCTCAAAGATATCTTTTAAATTAATATTTTAATTTGAATTTAGCTCTCCAAATTTGGAGAGTCAAACTTACACTCTATAATGAAATTTATTCTAAGTATTTCGATTTTCAATGGAGTAAAATAATATAATAATTTGAAAGAAAGCTAGTGAAAATAAAAAAAAGGAAAAAAATAAATATTTTTTGGGAGTAATAAAATTAAATGTNTTGGTGGTTTAGAACATCTCCAAGGGCTCTTAAAATAAAATTATGCTCAAAGATATCTTTTAAATTAATATTTTAATTTGAATTTAGCTCTCCAAATTTGGAGAGTCAAACTTACACTCTATAATGAAATTTATTCTAAGTATTTCGATTTTCAATGGAGTAAAATAATATAATAATTTGAAAGAAAGCTAGTGAAAATAAAAAAAAGGAAAAAAATAAATATTTTTTGGGAGTAATAAAATTAAATGTTAAATATAAATAGCTTACTGGAGTAATTAAAACTTTTTTACTCTCTAAATTGTAGAATATACTATTTAGAAATTGAGAGCCTCTTCATGTGTTGATTTGTTTAATTTCTCGTGTTAAATTTTTTCTTGCAAAATGCTTTTTGTGCTTGTATTTTCAGCATCAGTCGCACAGAAAACCTGTCAACCATATTATCAATAAATTGAATCACTGGATCAAATTAATTGCAAGCAGGTGATTTTTGTCCATATATATAATTATTTTTGAAAAACTTATATTTATAGTCGTAATAAATAGGAAGCGTATTTTGAAATTGTCTAGCTTCTGAAATTTATTTAATAAATCATAGTATTTATGATTTTATATATTTGGTATTCGTTATTTTATTTATTTACTTGTCTTCAATAATTAAAATAGTATTAAAATTTCAAAAAAGTTTTTTTTTCTTAGAACTTTGGCATTAAAGTTCAGTGGTGTGATTCTCCCCAAATTAAAAAGTTTAGTAATTTTATTTCATGTAAGACTAAAGTTCAGTTACTGTTGATGAAATTCACTTTTGTTGGCTTGGCAAAATGTGTGGATATTATGTTACTTTTAACGGTCATGTCAACAATTTTATTAAGTGATTGAACGAAATGTTAACGGAGTGGTCTTATTACTCGTAAATTAAAGTACAATAGTATAATTGCACCGAATTAAAGTTCAATAGCCTAACCGCAAGTAAATGTAAAGTTCAGTTTCCTTGGAAATTTACTAATTTTCTTCCTATTGGGACAAGCGTCCTCAAATTATAGTAATCGAAATTCTAGTTATTTGGATAAGGGATCTACGAGTGAAGATCCCCGCTACAGTCGTTACTTGTATGATATTCAATATAGTTGGAATAATCGCATTAATAGTTGTATTGATAGTTATCTTTAATTTCAAATCTATATAAATACGTTCATTGTAAGAGATAATAGTGACAGTTACATTTTCAGGTACATTTTTTATAAACATAAGAATGATAGTGAAAGCGCTAGTGTCTTCTTTACGACATTTACACAATTTATATATTGGGCGTGTTCGGTAGAAATTGAAAAATCGGATTAAAATTGAAAAACTAGTCGTTATTGTTGACTTTTATTAGATGGGAAAAATCATATAATGACTATATTTTCAATTTTAATTGACTTTTAATCCATACCAAACACGCCCATTATCTCGTTTTTATCATTTCTTCCATAAAATGATAAAATCTTGACACTTCATCTACATAACTTATTGTTATTATTATTATTATTATTATTATTATTATTATTTTAAAAAAACCTCACCAACTTTTCCTTATCTCTCTCATGCACACACTGACACACAATTTTCACTTAACCCTGTTCGGTACAGATTAAAAGCCAATTAAAATTGAAAATATGGGCGTTGTGGATTCTCCTCGTCTCATAAAAGTCAACAATAACGGCTAGTTTTTCAATTTTAATCTGATTTTAATCCCTCCCAAACACGATAAAAAACTTTTCTTTATTTTATTTTTCTGTATTGCAGTCTTTAGTGGTTGATCCAGACCTAAGTTTACTTTGTTTAATAAATGGATTTTGCAGTCTGAGAACCTCTCTTTTCGATCGGTATAGAATTAGATACTCTCCCACCCAAACTATAAAGCTTTGATTTGTACCCCTTCGTGTGTTGAATGACCGTAAAAATTTGTCCAAATGGAATTTTTGAGTTCTCCATGTAGGTTTTTTGTAATTTGATGAAGAATAATTTTAGTGAAAAACTTCATAACATACTATGAAATCAATTTTAAGTTGATAATTGATTGTGTAAGAGTGGCGTGATGTAGCAAAATTGTACAAGCTACAGAAAATGACTTTCTTGATTTTTCAAGGAGACGTTCAAACGTGACGGTGGTGTGGCAATGGTCACGATGTGTGGTGGGATGAGTTGGGTTAGACTAGGGAGGGCGGAAGAAGATAATATTTTCATCTTTTTATGACTTTTTGTATGATTTTTTTTTTTTTATGAGATCATTCTTAATAGAAAAATATAATAAGGGCAACTGTATTACACGCATCATCGTTTTGAATAAATTCCGTTCAAATGACCAATTACACTAAGCCCCTGTTTGTTTGACATTTTAAGGAGAGTTTTGACTGATTCTTAGGGGTATCAGCCGCAATTTTTTACCACTTTGTCTCTGGGTGGGATCCACTTTTCTGAAAAAAAAAAAGGTCCAAAAATTGATTTTGATGTTAAAATGATGTGAAACAAACATGGGCTAAAAATGAAAAGTTTGGAACCTTTTACGTCACATCTGAAAACTTCGGAAAAAATGCAATTTAAGCAAAAATTTGAGATCATCTATGTCAATTTTCCAAAATCTAATGTACACTTATTTGCGAAATCAAATAACGATATAATGCAAATGATTAAAGTGGGTTCAATGGGTTATAAAAGTTGTTATTTACTCCATTTTTTCAAAAACTAAAAGGTCATTTGTATGGAGAGTATTTTTATTTATATTTTCAGAAAGGTCCTCTATTTAATACGGTATTCTTGGAGGGAAAGTTTTGTTATCTGACAGTAAGCCCCCGTTTGTCTGTCATTAATTCAAAAAATTATTTTATTCTCCATCATACATTCATTCAATAAAATATTTTAGGCATAAATCAATAAAGTTACTTTATTTTCTAACCGCGCATTCTCTAAAAAATACTATTCATTACTCTATTTTTCTCGCAATAATGAAATACAAACAAGTTTTTAAGTGAAATTTGTCCTTATTCACACACCATCGCAATCAGAGTGTGTATTGAAATTCGCACACAAATCTCTCACCATACGTATCACTTTACACAGATAGAGAGAGAAGAAAAGAAAAAGTAATGCGAAAAAAGTCTAGAATAAGAAAAGGGAAAAAGAGTGAGAAAGAAGTTGTAATCAATGCCAACAGTGCGAGCTCTTTGATTCTGATCTCATCTTGTTGTTTTCTTTAAATTTTTATTTTCCTTCAAAATCTCTAATTTTGGAAGGCTTGAATTAAAATAATATTTGCAATTTTGCTGGGAGTTGAAGGGTTCCGCAAATGCTTGGAATTTGCTTCGAATTTGCAGAAAACTTAATCCAGGTGAGTAAATATGCGTTATTTTCTATGGAATTTGAATTTGATGTTCTTTTTACTCATAGTTTTTGATTTGCGATTGGAGTCATTTCGTTGAACCTAAAGAAGAGGGAAACTTACGTTAACTTGGCAGTGTGATTGGGTAGATTAATTAGAGTAGTGTAAAACTTAGATCTACTTGATCAGGTACATTGTTTATTTGGAAGCAGACGGCAAATGATCTAATGCTATATCTGTCGCGATCTTCTCAATATATTTTTGGCTGCTAAAATAGTTCGGGAGGAGGAATTATGAATTATACCCAAGTTCTGGATTTTATTTTCCAATTGTAATCCTTTGATGAGTTAGAAGTTTGAAAGACTAGAAAATTCACCAGATTATTTTAGGATTTCAGCTTTAACAAAGTAATAACGCACATTTGTTACTAATTGAGTATTGCTAGGAGCTCGGTTTACCGTCATTTCTGTGCCTCTCTTAATTGCCTCAACTTTCTGGGCTTTTTTAATAGCTTGTGACTTTTTTAAGGTTATCTTCTGAGTTGCTTTAATAAAAGCACAACTCTAAAAACCAGAAAGCAACTTATTGATATTTATAGATGATAACAAGTGAAAACAGACTAACCCTGAGGGCTTGCTCAATTGGTCAGACTTTGGATTTGCTTCCCAATGGTCACAAATTCGAGTCCCCTCAGGCCACTGAGGTGAGTATCCGACCGTAAACTTCAGGGCCTCATGAGATTAGTCGAGGTGCGCGTAAGCTAGCCTGGACACTTACGGTTATAAAAAAAAAAAACAAGTGAAACCAGACTTGCCCTGCCTCTTACAACTTAAGCCCCTGTTTGATGGCCATTATTGTGTAAAAATGATGTTTTGAACCGTGTTTTTTTTTTAAGAACGTGTGGTTGAATATGAATATGACTGAAAAATTATTTTGTTTTAAAGGGAGTCAAACGGGGGCTAAATGCGATAAACCCCTCAAGTGAAGTTGCATGTTTTTATTCTAATTTGGGGATTATTATCTTTTTGTGCCTTTCACATTTCTAATCACAAAGTAGACTCTTAATTTTATTGAAATCTTATATTATTTATGGATTTCTAAATTTGTTAATTTTTTTTCTTCAATGATATTGAAGCTTACAAAAAGTGTTGGAAATTTGTACATGAAATTGGTTTTGGCCAATTCTTATTTATTTAAGTGAAAATTATTATTTGGTGAATGAAAATTAAGTCAAATCTAAGTCACTTAATTGCGTGAATTGTTGGAAAATTATGTAGAATATTATGAAATATTTTAGAAAATTATTTAGCTGAAAAGGTGTATGGAAGATTGTGACTTTTGGGGTTGTTATTTTCCAAGAGACGCGTCTCTTCAAATATAGAGACTAATTCCAATAGTAGTGTCTCTTCCATAGGTTGTGTCTTTTGTGACAAGCATTTTCAACATCTATATATAGATCACATGTGTTTGTTTTCATTCATTCATTCACTCCATTATTGCATNGGTTGTTATTTTCCAAGAGACGCGTCTCTTCAAATATAGAGACTAATTCCAATAGTTGTCTCTTCCATATGTTGTGTCTTTTGTGACAAATCTTCCCAACAACTATATATAGACCATGTGCTTGAAATTTTCGTTCATTCATTTGTTCACCGTTGCATTATCATGTTAATGCTTATTCACTTCAAAATATTTTGAGCATTTATTTGGAGTCGAGGTTTATATAAAGAAGGGTTCAAAACATTAGTAGGTTGTTGGTTTCCGTAATTTGGAGTGATTCTATTACGGAACGTGGTCGTTGTATCTTGTGAGACGAATGCCCAAAAACCGTTTGCACCATTGTGGGATATTATCGTTTTAAGGGCAAAGAGTTCAACTCTTGCCTTGACAAATTCATTTTCATGCATTTCTTCTTGTTACTTTGCATACTCTGTAAGTTGAAACTCTGTTTGATTTCCCGCACGTCGAAGGTACGTTATTGGAATATAATTTATGCACATTTGATTTAAAATTTCCCAACATAAAGTGCCTCAAGCTTACACATAGGCTGACAGAGACAAAATGTCTCCATATCCAATTTAGCCTTTTTCAAACACTGAACACATGCAATCACTATTCAATGCAGTTGGACTTAAAAGCTTGAATCTACTTGTCCAGATTGTATTTTGTCTTGTCAAGCACTTGTATAGTTGTGTTGAATAAGTTTCTTGTTACTCATTTCAATTATAAAGCCAAACAAAATGCTACATTGTCAAAATCAATCAAAACGCCATTATGGACAAGACACGGAGGGATCTATCTTGGGCTTAGCAACGCTTGCATAATTTTTCACAAATATCCAGTAATACCAACCAAAAGAGAAATCAATGTAAATTAACTGGTGTGTTTCATATCATAGTACTTTGAATACAATCTATTTTTTTGTAAATAATCTGCAGAATGCTGCATCTGGTAGAAATGTAATGTTTCCAACAACCATCCTTTAAGAAGATATACTGCAGTTTTACTTTCAAAAGGATAGGTTTGGCTCCTGGAAACAAAAAAAACTTGCATCGCTAATTACTATTTTCTGTAGTTGGACTTGGAGGCTTGTACTCTATTTTCCAGAATGTATTATGTCTTGGCAAAAGCACTTGTATAGTGTAACTGTCTTGTTTACGTGGTGGCATAACAAAAATAAAAGCATGGAGCTCTGATAAGAACTTTATAACTATATGGGGAATTTCATATCATAGTGTGTTTTAATATCAATGTCACCCTACCATTTACATTTGTTGCCTGCAGAAATGGAACAATTGTTCAAGAGGTTATGTATTTTACCCACTTCCCATCATATGTTTCAGTGTTTATGTTTAAAATATTATATGGTAACTGACTCTTCAGAAATATATGGTGTCGTGATCGAAGGGCTTATAAACCAATTTGTTTTGCCCAATCTTACCTGCTTGTTGTTGCTATTGTTGCTTTACATGAAATATGAAAGTACACATTAAAGATCTGTTTCTATTCCACCTAGTGGAACTATTCTACTCAATACTTCTATCCTGGACAGCAGAGTCGGTCTTTGATGTATGGAGTGGAAAATAAGTTTTTACTTCCTGCTGTTTGTGTTACTTGCCACAATTTTGACTGAAGGCAAAAACCAAACTTACTAGCCATCTCTTATTCCTACCTGGCACAGTCTTTGGCAACCTTGACAAGATTTTTGTTAAAATGTTAGTAAAGAGGAGTACCATTGAGATGGAAAGCTGCATCAAAAGCAACTACCCTGAAAAGAGAACATATGAATAGGAAGATAGCTGCTTCACAAACAATCATCCTGAAAGGGGCAGATACAAGTACATTAATACTCATCAGACTCGCTAATGGCATCTTCTGGCCTAGGACATGGAGGAGCTGGCAGTTCAAGATCTTCTAATGGTTTCAAGGGATCATCTAGTTCAGTTGATTGGCTTGGAAAGGAGATGCTAGAAATGAGATTGAGGGACAGANAAGCTGCATCAAAAGCAACTACCCTGAAAAGAGAACATATGAATAGGAAGATAGCTGCTTCACAAACAATCATCCTGAAAGGGGCAGATACAAGTACATTAATACTCATCAGACTCGCTAATGGCATCTTCTGGCCTAGGACATGGAGGAGCTGGCAGTTCAAGATCTTCTAATGGTTTCAAGGGATCATCTAGTTCAGTTGATTGGCTTGGAAAGGAGATGCTAGAAATGAGATTGAGGGACAGATTGGACCCTGACGATGATAGGGTAAGCTTTTCAGTGGTTATCAATCTATCCCCTTACGATTTGTTACCTCTTTTGTCGTTAAGCAGCTATTGTTGTGACTAGTTTCTTTGCTAATCCAAGCATTTTAGTCTTGTGATGAGTAAATTATAATTTATCTTACCACCCCTATCACCAACAAGCTCATCCTTAATCCCTGTACATTTAGGATCAACTACAAAATCTTTTGCGGCCACTTCGTTCAGTTGCAACTGGAAGATCTAAAGTAACTAGGTCATTAACAACTACCACAGGCCATGTTCGTTTTGGTGGTACCCCTCTCTTCTGACATGTCTTATTGAGATCTCGTCACTTCGTTCAGTTGCAACTGGAAGATCTAAAGTAGCTAGGTCATTAACAACTACCACAGGCCATGTTCGTTTTGGTGGTACACCTCTCTTCTGACATGTCTTATTGAGATCTCATCACTCCTATGAACATCAGCCTCTTTAGGAAGCTTATCCTTAATCAAAACTACCTCCACTTAGTGGCATGTATTGTTATTTTTTATTTTATCCATTTTAGTATGAATATGTATCCATCTCAACATCATCTTTTCAACTATATTCATCATTTCATCTCATGGACATTTTTTCATTTTACTACCCAACACTCGCACATTATTTCACGTAGATGCCTAGTTTATGATGAACTTCTTGTACTTATTTCACTTACCAAAAGACGTCTTTTATGATGCAGGATAGTGAACCCGATGTAATTGATGGTGTGGGTGCTGAAACAGGTCATGTCGTTAGGACCACTACTGGTGGCCGAAATGGTCAACCCAAGCAGGTCGGTGGTTGCTAATTTGTGGAACTACGACTTCAGATGGTGTGCATGATCCTTTATTTTGATTTACGTTGCTCTGAATTTTATTTGGGTTGGCAGGCCGTCAATTACATAGCAGAACATGTTGTTGGAACTGGTTCCTTTGGAGTAGTTGTGCAGGTAAGCATTGTGGGCACTGGTTTGAGTTTTTAAGTATATGGTTTGTGCATTGTTTTATTTTGTTTAGTGATTCAAACTGTTTACAACAGGCAAAATGCCAAGAGTCTGGAGAAATTGTTGCTATCAAGAAGGTTCTTCAAGACAAGCGCTACAAGAATAGGGAGTTACAGATTATGCAAATGTTGGACCACCCTAACGTTGTGTCCCTAAAGCATTCTTTTTTCTCAACAACGGACAAGGAAGAGCTGTATCTGAATCTTGTTCTTGAATACGTTCCTGACACTGTTAATCGTATTGCAAGGCAATACAGCAGGATGAACCAGCGAATGCCATTGATATATGTCAAACTTTATACTTATCAGGCATGCAAGATTTAATTGTTTATTTAATGTTATTTTATTTAGTTATAAATCTGCATATACTCTTGTCGCTATCTTTGCATTATATTTCCTTGATCACATTTTTTCTCATCAATCCTCTGATTTCCACTTTTCCTTGATTATTCTGGCTGCAGATTTTTTGCATTCTATGTTAACCTTTTAACTACTGGTATCATTTATTTACATCCTTAAATGCAATGTCTACTTCAGTAAAATTACTTTCACCTCTAATGAAATGTTTGTGATTGGCTTACATTTTCAGATACATTTCACATATTTCATTTTCGCTTCAGTTTCATTCCGATACATTCATCAACGAAAATTGTAAATGGATGCCAGGGTAATCTAAAAAAACCACTGTTTTACATGTTTATGCATAATCTTAGAAGAAATCGTCGATTAGTTATAGAGCATGCTAATATGAAAGAATGAATGTTGAATAAGTTCCTGGACTCTGGGAAAACAGGTCTCACGTCCTAATGTTCCTTTTTAACTCTTATTCCCATCTATTGCCCTGTTTATTTAAAAAGTATCCTAATAAAATGAGATGTTGGTCTGGAATATCTTACTGTGTGTACAATCCTTTTAGCTGGTTGGACTAGATATTTACTGGAAGTATTAGATTTTGAGAAAAATTTTGATCTGATTATACTCTAATTAGTTTCCCACCATTCTATTAGCATTTCATTTGCCAACCTTTCTCTGGGTGCAGATATGCAGGGCACTTGCTTATATACATAATTGCATTGGTATTTGTCACCGTGACATCAAGCCTCAGAATTTACTTGTAAGATTTTTCCATATCACCGATTGCTTTTAATTTTAGATTAATTCTGCATCTGAGGCAAATATTTTGTGTGATTTGATGCTACTTTAATATTTGGGTCTGTAGTGGTCAACGTCTGTTGTAGCCCAAGCACCTCGTTCAATTTCCTCCTGAACAGAAACCATGAAATGCCGAGCGTGTACACACACACACACACACTAATTATGAGAACTTTAAGGGGAGTACCATTCTATGATTCCTGTAACAATAAATTTCATATGCGCCTGACATATGGAATTAGGAAAACAACCTAACAGTTAAAATCCTGCTGCTTTAATTAGAGGACTTAATTTAAATACAAGCGCAAAAGAACATAACTTGTGCATTTGTCAGTTAAGAAAGAAAAATGATTTTAAAGGAAACACCGTTAAGATGATAAAGAGATAAATTTTGGTTTAAATCCATGCATTAGAAAGCTTGTATCATTGAGGATTATCATGTGAAATAGTGCAGTAGATACAAGCTACTTTCATACTAAAATATCTTCACTTCAGTTGTCTATTTACAATGTTAGTGTGACACTTGAGGATGTCTGGGAAGCATGCTACTGTGCTATAGGATACTTTTGGACTATTTATGGTTTTCTGATTGTTGGAAAGAAACATTTCCAAGAACCTAAAAGAGAGTTTTCCTGGCCAATTCGGGATCAAAAAAATGTTTTTCAATGGTCATAAATGTGATCTCTTATGTCTTAAGAAACGTTGTATTTGTTAATCTTTAACTGTAAAGGCAGTGAGTAAGGCCAGAAAGAATGGTGGCCAACTGTCCTCTTGAATAGTCAGATTATGAAATTGATGTGGTAATTTCTTTGCTTTTTATCATTTCATTCGAACTTCTAATTGGCTAAATACTATTAATTAACTTCCAGGTGAATTCACACACTCATCAGCTGAAGATATGTGACTTTGGAAGTGCTAAAGTTTTGGTAAATGTCTTGTGGAATGAGTTATTATTATTATTATTATGGTTTGCTGCTGCTTACTTGTTCGTTGGTATCATTAGGTGAAAGGAGAACCCAACGTGTCTTATATCTGTTCGAGATATTATCGTGCTCCTGAACTCATATTTGGTGCCGCTGAATATACGACTGCAATAGATATATGGTCAACTGGTTGTGTAATGGCTGAATTACTTCTTGGACAGGTTGTTTAGAGATCCGAATGTTTCAACTTTCTTTTCAAAATTTACATCTATTAATTTTATTTTAATTTCTCTCTCTGTTCTTACCAGCCCTTGTTTCCCGGAGAGAGTGGAGTCGATCAACTTGTTGAAATTATAAAGGTGGTACCTCTATTTCCACATGTTAGCTTATGATCTCATAAACGAGTATTTTAGCAGTCACTATGTTGAATCACTAGAAGTAGTCTGATATTGCTTATCCTGCAATTGAGGCGCATAATTATTAGATCAATTATAAATAGTTAATTTCTAAGTTCCAACAGTCTCTGTATAAAGCAGAGTAATGGTGCAGTAGAAACTAAACTCCAAAAACTTGTTCTGGACAGAAATATAATTATTTAAATGGAACATCTGCAGTATGAGAAAATAATATTGTTTTTATTTTTTGGTTTTTCCCTTATCATCATCTGTAGCAATAATTTTGCCTTGATTTTTAGTGATTGGTTGAGAATTGAGATGTTTAAGAATAAAAGCAATTTTGGCATAATACCCATCCTCAGTATTATGGGGCTTGGAAATCTTGGTCCACTGCCTTTGCCAGTGCAATTTCTCCTTTGAAATCTTAAAAGTACTGCTTAAGAATCTTATGTATGTTACAGATTTTTCAATGACCTTTTAAATTGTATTTCAGGTTCTGGGAACACCTACCAGAGAGGAGATTAAATGCATGAATCCAAACTACACCGAGTTCAAGTTTCCACAGATAAAACCTCATCCTTGGCACAAGGTTTGTTCAATCACCATGGTCCCCATTAAACTTGAGAGCTATCGAATAGCTCAAGACAGTGAGATTGATATATATGGCAGTCCTCTTCTGAGTTACTGTGAAAGCTTGATGTGTAAATCTTGATTGTTTCTTAGATTAGTTTAGACATTAATATTGGTTGGACACAATGCACGGAAGGCCAATATGATTCCCATCTGCTACCTAATGAAGCCAATATTCCGCAACCCCAAATGATTTTGAAAGTGGCATCTGAATCTGATGCCCTAGGAGTTAATTATTGTTCTTTTGTTCTGGGTCATCGGTTAGAATTTGAAAACCACTAATGTTCCGTGTTGACAATTTGTGAAATTACTGCCCTGGATGTTTCTGGTAACATTTAAAATCATCAATGCAATACTGTGCATTTTTAAACTTGTGGAATTTAAAATTTCCCAGAATTTTTACTGGAGATTTATATTTTTCTCCACTTTGCTTGCTCGAGTTTAGTGTCATCCTATGCTGTTAAGGTGTTGGCATATTTTTTTATTTTTTAGTCGTTAGTTGCAGGTTCATGTGATTGTTGGTAAGCATCTCAATATCTATTGCACAATATGACTGTATCCTTCATCTTTCAGGTATTCCAGAAGTGTCTGCCTGCAGAAGCAGTTGACTTAGTTTGTCGTTTTTTTCAGTACTCGCCAAATCTTAGATGCACTGCTGTAAGTTAATCTTTCATCAGCAACTGAGGAGATGTACACTTTTGAAATTACTACAAAAAAATTCATCATCTGTATGTTGGTATTGCAGTTGGAAGCTTGCGTTCACCCTTTCTTTGATGAACTGAGGGACCCAAACACCCGCCTTCCTAATGGTCGCCCTCTTCCTCCACTCTTTAATTTTAAATCTCAAGGTAAATTTAACTCAATTTTATGCAATATATGGCATAGTATCGATATGGTTGTCCAATTTGCCACACCTTGATGATTATTATGGGCCTTCAAAATTTTCAAATTAATACGCACCTTGTTGAGCTGCCTCTTATGTGAGGCTAATTTGTCTCTTGGTGACACCTTATCGAATTTGGATTTTCCAAGCAATTTGGTCACTACTACTCAGTTTAATGCACGCTTCCCAAATTTTTTATTTTCTTATTCTGCTTGGCAAAACATCTAACTTGCATGCCAGTGGCTCATCTGAAAATTCTTGTACCTTTATGATGCCATGTTTGGTAGGGAGGTCTGGATAGGATTGGACAATATTCTTTGGAGAAAAATAAGCTAAAATCTCGTTTGTTATATTGTGAAGTCCTATTATTGTGTATGTAGCACTAGCTAGGACTTCAATGTATAATAAACAATATTTTAACTTTCTTTTTTCTTCTTTGATACTGTCCGCGGTATTTGTAGTTGTTGCTATTACTACGATCTTCAATTTGTTGCCGTGCTAATCGCCCCCATCCCCACCACCATCATTGCTGTTGTCCTTGCGCCACATGACGCTTTATTCGTGCACAGAGCTTTCAGGTATTCCGCGTGATATTGTCCACCGCCTCATTCCAGAGCATGCTCGAAAGCAGAACTTGTTCATGGCTTTCCACTCTTAGTGACCATGTGAAATTTCAACACCGCCTGTTCATACTGCGCTCTTTAGGTATGGCCAACAAATGTGCATTGCCTATGGCTCTGTGGAGGTTTCCATGACTACTTTTGAGATGAGAAGTATGCTAACTCCAGAACTACGAAAGTTCGGAATGCTTTTACATCAGTTTTCCATATTGCCAATGTAAATGTTTTTTTGTATTTTGCTAAAAGGATTTTCCCTTGGGATTATGTTGAGATGATGTGATATTACTCGTTTCTTGCTTTCTTCTTGAGTTTCAACAAGGGATATTTAGCATAATTACTCGAGATTGTAATAGAAGTAATTTCTACTACTACTTTTTACAGTTAGAACTGAGAAAATAAGACCGAAAGATGTACAGTAGATTATAATAGTAATTCCCATGCAAATTTTGAGCACAATTGAAGGAGGAAATATTTTACAAACACGTACAAATTGTCAAATATCCTGTTGGAAATTATCATTAATGTCAAACAGCACTTTCACTTTATCTATGCAATACGAGTTATGTTATTCCTAATTGAAGTTGGGTGTGGATGGGGTGAATTGAAGTAGGGATAGTCATGGAAGAATTAAGGGAAAAGAATTATTTTTAAAGTGGGATCTATTTCCTATAATTTTTCCTCTTTTTTTTTTTATCTATTTTGTTGATTTCTTTTATTTTTATTTATTTATTTAAATAGAAGGCAAATTCACCACTACGCGAATTTAACAGAAAATGGACTGAAGGATGTGATTTGGAATTAAGTGAGAGGTTAGGGATTTTTTTATGTTAAAAAAAAGTTCAGGCTAGATTAGTAACAATTTGTAACGATTAGAAATGAAAGTGCAAATTTTCTTAAATAATATTAGGGGCGTGTTCGTAGAGATTAAAAGCCAATTAAAATTGAAAATATAGCTGTTATTTAATTCTCCTCATATAATAAAAGTAAATAATAACGGTTAGTTTTTAAATTTTAATCCGATTTTAATCTCTACCGAACACGCCCTAGATGAGAATAGATAGTAAGATTTTAGCCGTTTGTTTTGCTTAAAATGAATACGTACTAACATGTAAAACACAGAGCATGTTTGGCAAAAGAAATTAAGCCCTTTTTTATTGCAATGAATTCCATGGAAAATGTCACATCCGAGAAAAACGAATTTCACTTTGACTGTTTGATTGTAGCGTGAAAATGGAAACTGAATTTCAAAGTTCAACCATTTTAAGCTGTATTTTCTTTGTTTTCATGGAAAATGAATTCCTATGACTATGAGTTTGATGGATTTTTATTTTCCAACTAACATGAAATTTGAATTCCTTTTCCCTTTTACCTATCAAGAAGACCCTCATTTATAAGCTAGAGATTCATTGTTATGTAAAGTGGAAATTACACTCGTTCGTGTTTTTTTTAAAGTTTGCATTTTCATAAATCATATTTTAAGTTTCATATTTCAAAATTCAGGTTAATATGTATTAAATAAATATATTACTAATAACTCACCCCACCTAACTTACCCACTCTCGTTAAAAACTGACCTCCCTCTCCTTTCTCTCTCTTTTCTATCTCTTCCACTGGAAAACTAACCACCCGTTGATCGCCACTAGAAACCACCACCGCAACTACGTGCAGTGCAACCACTCATGACCGTCGCGTGTAAGACCACCGAGCGGAGCGTAATCGCGGCGCATAGGACCACCATGCGCAACACCTAGCCCCGTGTAGGACCACCGATCTGATCTAATTTGGGGGTGGTTTTTGGGGTCCTTCCTTTAGTAACGACGATGGGACAATATCAGGGACGGACCCGCACCGGCCAGCCCCCGCGGTCGCCCTTGCTGGGTCCGCCAGTGCTTCATTTCAGCCTTCAGCACCGTCCGCCAGAAAATGGAGAAGAAGGCCAGAAGCCCATAATTTTTTTTTTTGGTTAATTCCCTTTGTTATTATTGTTTGGCAGTTTGGGCCTTAAAAAAAAATAAGGCCTAAACCTAAATGAATGGGCCAAATCAATTAGCCAAACCCCCCCAACCACAACCCAGTCCCAGTTGGCCAGTTCGCAATCGTACACACCCAATTGTAAAATTGAAATCAGTAGAGGAGAGGAGTTGAGGATGGAATGACGACTGCGAGCATGTCTGCCCCACTGCGCCGCTGCAGGGATCTACTGTCTGTTGCCTCCAACGGCTGATTGACGAGACAGTGGTGGTCTGGTGGATGCTTATGTCGGTGGTGACTTGGTGAACGATAAGCGTGGTTTCCTTTTCCGTTCGATTTTTTTATTTGTTTATCTGTTTTTTTCTTTTTTGTGAATTTGTGATTTATTATTGTCTGAGAGACTGCGACTATGAGTTGATGAATTATATAATTTTAATTTGTGATTTGTGAAATGTGAACTGTGATTTGAGAAATTAGGTTTTCAGGAAATTAGAGATAAATGAAAAAAATTAATAGAGAAGATATTAAGTTCAATTAAACCATGTATAAACTATTTTTAAATTATGTGGAAATTAGGTTTTAGTACATTTATATATGTATCGAATTATA
>CAIGRK010335861.1:0-24410 GCA_903798315.1 Fraxinus greggii | reverse complement strand
GCACGTTCACCCACTAGTATTCTTGAAAAAGGGGGTCAATTTGGACCAATTTTCTATTCATTAAAAACAATAAATCATATACAGTAAGGTTATTTCCCCATCTTGTCACTCCATTGGTGATAATAGTACACCACAGTGATGGAAATGATGGGAATAACAATGAAAATAGAAGTACTACAGACAATGAAAACGAAGAGTTTAGTATGTTCGAGACTCCATCATACTACAAGGCGAAGGAATAAGAATTCATGTATGGGATCTCAGCATGAATGCGCTCCAACTCTTCTTAATTGTAAAAATTCTGACTTATTTCAAATAATTCACTTTTTAACACATGCTTTATCTATTAATGTATTTTTGCAAGTATATTCTTATAGTACATGAATCGTTCTCATTGAACCTTCTACATATAAAGTAGTTTTTTTTATCACTAATTGTTGATTTTATTGTTTCAAATGGATACTACATAATATATAATTCAGTGTTTGATGAGTTTTGGTATACAGATTGATCTTTAGTCATCAAAACATGTCAAAATTTCATTATACAGTGAAAAAAGTTCACAATATTTTTGACAGAAATTCACTGGCAATTGAACTACCGGGTCACCAGTTGAACCACAGACTCGGTAACCCACTATATTATCTGGACGGGTCGAGTTTGACGACTATGATTGAAAGTATTAATCGAACATTTGGTAGAAAGTCATAAGTTTCAAAAGTTAAATTCGACATTTGAAAAGTTTGAGGCCAAATTGAAAAATTTTGAAACCTGCATCAAATCAATAATTAATGATTTTGAGTTGAAAATGATTCAATTGTGAAGATTAGAAGATGTATGACTAAAATTTGCGTCAGAAAATAAGACTGAAAAAGTGATTTTTTTTCATTTTTTCTTTTTAAACTTTTTTGTGGAAACCAATTGGAACGAGTATTTTGATTTAAATAATGTTCTTAAATATATGTCTTAGTCCAACAACTAAACGAGAGCCAAAAATCATTGTATATAAATTATACAAGGCAAAAGAGCCTATTGGGGCATAAATTCATATCAATTACAAGAGAATAGGAGAGGGCGTGATCTAGTTCGGTCCGATTTTAAAGGGAATTGAACCAAACCGAATACCAATGAAAATCTTAGAAATGAAACTATTAATTTCATATCTAACTCAAAATCGAACTGAAATAGAACCAATCATTCTGGTCCAATTCTTTATATTGAAAAAATTATAAAAATAAAGTATACAATTACTTGTGAGATTGTAAATAGATAAAAATAAAGTATGAAATCAATTGTCATTCTTGTAATCTAACAATAAAAAAATCAATTAAAAAAGATAACAAACGAAAATTCACTTCAAAACTCAATATCAACTTAAAAATAAAAAAAAATGATTAAACTATAGAACACATCATAAGTGGTAAAATTTCAATAAAAAAATTAATGCTTACGAAAATTCATATAACAATAACCTGATTATCTTTAGTAATAACAATAACTTAATTATCTCGAGTAATCATCAAGGATCTTGATTCTTGTTGGCCAATCACTTTAAAAACGACAAGAAATTTGAATTTTTATGAAATATTGAATTAAAAATATATATTTTTTTTTTCTAATGGGTTGCATTAACACTATGAATTTGTAAAATATTTATAAAATTATTTAGATTTTAATTTTGATTAGCTATTAAAAGAAAGAAGAAGAAGAAGCATATGGATAATGAAATTTTAACGTGGGATATTTGGTTTAAACAAAAAGAGAAATTCGGAAAAATCGAATTTACTCTTGGTTCTCAAGGTAGTATCGAGAATCGGACTGGAACCAACCGATTCTATCTGGTTCTGGTTCGGTTCCGGAAAAAAAATGCACACCCTTACAAGATAAGAGAACTTGAAATAAGAGAAAAATCAAGATATCAATCAAGAATTTAGGATTTCAAGGTTTTTACAAAAAGTTCGCGATTTCTATGTACAAGAACTTCATTTTTTTTTCCATCTTTCTTTAAAACTCGATGACGTACTTTAATTCCTTCTTGTATTATGCTTCTCTTATGATGTGTAATTAACTAGATAGTTATGAAGAATGTTGTAACCTAATTTTTAACTTTAATTTTAATTATTAAGTTTAAAATCTTCAATTGACATTCTGAATTATTTTTAATTATATTCTTAATACTTTATATTAATGGCCACTAATTCATTGATTTGTGTACGATAATTATGTCGAGAGGTGTTATTTGTTCATATCACGTAGTAAAAACTTGCAATTTCGATAAAATGGTAGAGATACACTTTTATGGTGTCACAATCGTTAAATGATTTTTTTGGTGATTGAATGCTCTTGATTAAGGTTTATTCTTATTTACATATAGATATTGTGGATTGACCTAATTAGGAAGTTAGTGAATATAAAAGATAGGAAAAAATAAAAAATATTTTTCTGAAATAATATAATTAAGTTTTAAATATAAAGAGTCCGTTGGAGTACTTAAAATTTTTTACTCTCTAAATTTATATATGCCTTTTAAATTGTACAATACGTTCTTCAAAAATAGAAAGTCTCTTGAAAATACTTTAATACAATAAATCTACTTATTGTAATCGTCTAAGTAATCATTTAAATTATTTAAATTGGTTATAATAATTAATTATAATTAGTAAAGAATTGCACCTTTTATAGATGTGAAGAAGAGATAACTGCCAATAATATAAATAGGATTAAGGAATCCAATGTATATATATATAGGCTATAGCCCATCTGTTATTACTTTCGGTGGATAGATAAGTTACGTAGGAACTTAGTACTATTTTAGTGCAAATGATTGGATGTATGACTGCTATATGGTTTGGGCACAAATGTGTAATTTAAATGTGAACAAAAATTCCATGCTCTTTCAAATATCACTACAAAAATAACCTAAACGCGAGAAATATTATACAGATGAACTAACGATTGTTCGTTTAGATGTCAAATATTCGTGGAAAAGCATTTCGAAGAAGCAATTTCCCCGTTATTCTTCTTCTTGTATGCTTTGCACGTATTTGAAACAAAATAACGTTTCACGAACTACAAATCGAGATAGGGTGAAATTTCAGAGGCAAATGAACATATATATTGAAAATTAAATCTTGAACTAGGGCACTTGATCCAATACTGCTGTGAATTTGTAAAAAGTGCGAAGTAGATGAGGCAGGGGCTTATAGGAGCCAGAAAGGACCACGAATATGGGGAGCCGCCCGCTTAGGAGAAAGAGTTAATTGAAATGTGTGAATTATGGGCCCAAAAAGAAAAAAGTACATATTTTCTTGACCCTTGCTTTGTTTGTGGGGTGGGGGTTCGGGTCCTGGTGGGGTAATTCTGAAACCAAACTTGCCATCTTGAATGATTTGGGTTCGGTCAACCCGTTATAAATTATTCCATAAATGATTTTGAAGTGACCACCCAACCTTATTACTCCTCTCAATTATGATTGCTGTCAGTCGCTAGGTTCTGGTGAAATAGTTATATGCCTAGCTATCTTACTTTTTACGTCTCGTTTGGCCCCGTTTCTTGAAATTATAATTTTTGAAATAACATTTTTCTGGAGACTGCATAGTTGAAAAATGAGGAAAAAAATTCGATATTTACGTATAATATTATTTTATGAAAGATTATGTAATTGAAATAAAAGAGAAAAATAAATTTTTAGGATGATAAAGGTCAAACTGGGGCTAAGTTTAATTGTTCAAGGATCGAGATAAAAAAAAATAATGAGAATTTTTGAAATTTTAATTTTAATAGCATTATTTTGTCTCCAAATTTGCCACTGTGGACCTCGAAATTTGTATATCCAGTGTGATTAAAAGATTCCAAGGTTTTTTCCAAACACGTAAACATGTTCAATTGCATTAGGACAAGTCGTTGGTCACACTTTACCTTCTCTTGTGGTGGCGGCGGCAGCGATTGTGTGGACTACAGCGGTCAAGTCATTAACAATACAAGCGACTGGGTGTGGGAGGTGCTTTGACCGTGAGCCTCTCATGTAAAATGGGTTTGATTTTGGGAGAGTATATAAGAAAAATAAAGAGAGCAAACTTATAATTTGAGTTTCTATACTTGTATTACATTTGAATGTTACAGTGTGTGAATTGCTCTAGTAAAAAATAATGAGTAAGAACCATAATTGGTAGGATGGCTATAGCAGTAAGTTATCATATCAACCATTCTTTAAATATTTTGCATAGAAGATCTTTTACAGAGTTCCCACATGCCTCACTTCATTCACAAGAGTTCGCCTTTATATATGGGATCAACTCTAGCGAACAATTTTGACCTTTCCATAGTGGTTCGACCTCCTCTTATGGGTTTGGCCAAAACAACCACTTAGGTAGAGTGATGTGTAGTGCGGGCCTAAGTTCACTTTTCACGCGATTGTTGCGTGAGCGCATTAGAAGCCTCGCTGGAAGAGGCTTAACAACATACTTATTGTCATCGTGGAATAATTTCAAAGGCTCTTGATGATATGAATCCAATCAGTACATTAATATTGAAAATTGTACGAGCATGTCTTTTAAACACCGAAATGAAATATTTTTTTGAAATCATCAAAAGTAAGAGCATCTTCAGAAAACTCTCTATTTTTAAAGAACATATTCTACAATTTAAAGGGCATCCATAAATTTAGAGAATAAAATTTTTAAGTACTTCAACTGGTTTTTTATATTTAACACTTAATTTTACTTCTCTAAAAATGTTTATTATTTTTCGTTATCTTTTATTTTCATTATTTTTCCTCTAAATTATTATATTATTTTTCTCGATTGAAAATCAAAATACTTTGAATGCATTTAATTATAAAAAATGAATCTCTAAATTAAAACGTTAATTTAAAGAGTCATTGAAGCATAAATTAAAGGTTGACTTTTTAAAATAGAAAGTATCTTATATTTAACAAGTCTTTGAAAGATACTCTAATGTAGTAAGATGTGACGTTTGAAGAATTTTTAGGAACTTAATCAGACGTGTAAAAGATTAGAAAATGTGCTAATATTTCAAAACACTCGTAGGAAAATACGTATTCAAATTATCTTTTATAATATAAGAATTGAACCTACGTATAAGGGCAACTAGGAATTCATTTGTCAAATCTAAAGTCTTTGTCAAGTGACGGAAAACCAATATGAAAATACATATTGAAGTTGAAGTAAGATGGCATTAGGAATTCATTTGTCAAATCTAAATGTCTTTCAATCAAACAATTGTCTAGATTCCAGGGTGCTAAATATCGATATTTTCTTACTAATAATTAAAATCAAAAGACTATGTTATATCTGTTTTTTATTCTTATTTTTATTTTTTTTGTTGACGTAAGAACTCGCAGTCATAACCCGTCAGTGTAGCCCTGGCCATCTCGAAGGAGCGGAGGCCCGACCACTATGAGTGCACACAAGGTAAATCTCGCTCTATGTGCAGTAGCCCGCAAACCACACAGAAGGGATAAACCGTACTAGGTAAGTCCGATGCGACGGCTCGACCGAGGAAATGTTGACAGGGAATTCGAATTCGTGATCTTTGGTCTTCGCGTTAAGCTGCTCCACCAATTTTTATTTTATTTTTAAATGGCTAAGGAACGATAAAGGGATTAACTTTTTATTTTAAATTCAACACAATAATTGTTGTGCGTGTTATTCAAGTTCACGTCTTCGGCGCAAGGAATTAAAACCCACATGGGCAGGCCCTAAAATTAATTAGAGGAAGGTACAAAATCCATCTGGCTGGCCTTCACACTTTTGACATTTGAGATAATTGAAAATGAAAAATGAGTAACTTTTGAAGGACTTATGAGAAAGAAAAAGCAGGCTCCAATTTCGTACGCTTTTCAGCGTGGGTATTTTGCATGATCGAGGCGTGGCGCAAAGTGTTATGATAACATCATATGAGTGGCAATCATGATGCTATATGGCCTGTGCCCAAACTATACTATATTCTCCCAACCTCAGCCCTTGGGGAGCAGAAACTACGTAACGCAATACGGTATGCACGTTTTAATTATACTTAAAAGTTACTTTTTAAAAAAAAAGTAATTTAAAAATAAAATTTCTGTTATTAAATTTCACTACATCATCTATTGATTAAATTAATTTGTTGTACATCAAATAAATATATACTTTATTTAGGGCAAGAAAACCGTAAACATAATACTACACTCGATTAATATATTCATATGGAATTAGATTAATGTTATTTATGGTGAAGATTAACTATAGTCTTTTTACGTGGATTTAAATAACAAAACAACACATGTATGCCACATATGGAGACTGTCTATAATTTTTAATGTAAATAGCATTATTCATAGAATTATGCAGACAAACCCACAATAAAATTTACATGAATTTACGAACTTACCCTCACCCACTCTTACCCAAATACTAGAATATCTATCTTAATTTTCCTTAAAAGATGGTCGTAATCGGTGTCCACAAGTCATATTTTACCATCATTAATCTCCACTGACAATCTCTCCAACTGTCTAAAAATTCGACGTGCATTTATTTTCAATTGTATATTTTCTTCCACAGGGACAACTCGACGAATTTTTAGACGTGCATTTATTTTCAACTGTATATTTTCTTCCACAGAGACAACTCGACGAATTTTTGGACACGCATTTATTTTCAACTGTATATTGTCTTCCACAGATACAACCAAAATTTAAGTCATTGTTTGACCCCCAATAAATTTTAATTTATTTTCTTCTCTTTTTATCAATTACACATTCTCTCAATAAAATAATAATACACGTAAATTCAAAAATTTTACTTATTTTTAACTATACATTATTCAAAAAAATACTATTTCATGATTATTATTTTTTCAAATAATAGAGCTCAAGGGCTAAATTAACAACGCCATTATGGTGTAATCATTATATTTTACAATTGTTTGTATTCAGGGTCGGGGAGAATGTCGGAATTCAATTAAAAAAAAAAAAATACTTTGCTTCTATTAAATTTTTTTTTTTTGACGGTCTATTTAGCTTGAAATTTTAATTTAGAAAGTGAGATTAGCAAGAAACAAATGAAATTAAAACATAACTTAAATACAAAACAAAAAGAATAATATATTGAACGGAACATTAACATTCGTGGGGGTTTCTCGATTTTGTTAAAAAGAATTACTATTGTCAATATTGGCAAGGTGCCTCTATTTTATTTTTCGTTTTAATTCTGCGGGTTGTTTATAAATGTCTACTTTTTTAGGAAGAATAAGAAAGCAGTTCATTTGACTATATCAATCTTAAAATAAGATTTTTTTTTTTGGACGGATGAGCAAATTTCTACCGAATCGAACCGAACCGACTTGGGTCGATATGAATTGATTTATTCCTCTTGTCGATTCGATTGTCGGGTTGGGTCCTAACTTGACCCAACCCGATCAAACCACTCCTATTTATATGGGTGAATTGGTTGTTTTGAGTAATCAAATTGTTCTTGTATATCATCCCGGAATAGAGTAGTATTAAAAAAAGATACCAAAAGAGAAAAACTCATTATATTACGTCGTTGTGTGTACTATTTTACACACACACAAAAAGAAAAACAAAACCATTCATATTATTAAGGCTTGAACTTTTATCTTAAAAGATTAACCTTAAGAGAGGTGTCCTCGATTGAGATTGTGCTACATTTTAAAAATTCTTCTAAATTTAGGGGTTCCCATTGAGAATTTAATGAAATTCAATGAAAACCTTTGAAATTTATGTATCGTTGGATTTATAAAGATTTCATTAATAGATGAATTTTAAAAAATTTACAAGGATTTCAAATTTAAAAATATATATAATTAAATCTTTTGAAATTTTATCATATTTGATGAGATTCTTATGGAATATGTGTAAATCTATTAAAATCCACGCTTTCATCTTTACATTTTCTGAGTTTTCTTGGCCCATATTTGCATAAAATCTCCATACATGTACCATATCGTATTCTTCTAGATTATCTAATAAATGCATCATTAAATACGATTCTAGATTTTTATGCACATTAAAAAGTGTCAGCAAGTTAGGTTTGTCTTCATAAATGTCCCTGAATTTAGTGATTAATTAAATCCAATTAATAATGTTATTTAATAATATTATAGCAATAAAATGATAGGATATATGATGTGATGACACCTAAATTGATATTAGATAACATTATTAGAATGGAAAATGATTTTTTTGTTTTTTGTTTTTATCTTTTGTAATTTATTCTTCATTATAACAGGAGAAAGATCGAATTCCAGAGATAAGCTTTTGATTTGAATAATGTTATTCATTTTCACTGGGGTTGAGCCCCAGTCTATTTTTTTTGATATATTTATATATGAATAATGCTATTCATCTCCACTGAGATTGAGTCCTAATTTATGTGACAATTACATGGCATTAAATGATATACTCCATTAACTGAGTCATGTGACTTTGTATTTAAATAAATCTATCATTTAATATTATATAATTATCACATAAATTGTGGCTCAACCCTAGTAGGGATGAATATCATTACTCTTTTGATTTGGAGAGTTTTGTAGATCCTTTTAATTTCAACATTCAATGAACATTAAGCCCTAGTTTGACCCTATTGTTTGAGATTATAATTCTTGGAATAATATATTTTTTCTAAGAATATGTGATTTGAAAAGAAGAAATTTTGGTTTACGCGTAATATTATTTTATTAGAGAATGTATGGTTGAAAATAAGAAAGAAAAATAAATTTTAATTTTAATTGGAATCTTTATTTTTTTAACTATCGAGAATAATTTTATTTTTTATAAGATACGATGACATAATCTCACGTTAGAAGAAAGTATTTGGGTAAAATTTTGTTTTCGGTAACTACACTTTCACTTACAATCAATCAGATAATTGTACTTCAATATTGTTGAATTGAATAACTAGACTTTAACTCAATTTCAATATGATAATTTCATCCAATTATGTCATGCGCATTGATGGAAAACAATGATGCGACAGTGAAAAAAATGAATGTAGCCATTTATTTTACTAGAATTGTATTTAAATACACTTTAGAAACTTATATTTACATGTGATGACCATAATTTATTATTGTCACATTAAGGATGGACTTGTTTTAATTGAAATAAAATCAAAGTCTAGTTGTCCGGTTGAAATTCAATCAAAGTGAAGTTATTTGATTGAATGAAATTAAAGTGTAGTTATCCAATTGAACCAATAAATAAGTAAAAAATACAAGCCATTCGGGGTTCGTTATTGATTAGGTATTAGTGGGAACGTAAAGATAAGAGAATCCAATTGGCATTAGCCTTAACCGTTGATTGTGAAAATGTGGGATTCAGGTTCACTATTGCTTCTTATCAATGCTTTAAATGATCGCTCAGTGATAAAAGAGGTAAGGGTGCTAAGACTGTCTAATCGCGATTAAAAATACATTGATTTTACTTCAGATGAGTATCGAATTGTTTTTTTGAGGTATTGCCAAATTTTGGAACAACTACTTCTAGATTCCAAATCAATCTTGTCATTTTATAAGTGGAAGTATGAACCTCCTAATTCATGGTGGAAATTAGTGAGGGTGGGCACGATTTTGATAAGTGAATATTGCCAAAACATATTCTAACAATCATGAAAAGTAATCATATTTTGCATTTGAACATCTGCACAAAATTTACAAGTGTATTGTGATTTGACCAAATGCTAAAATGCACTCCCAACTCCCCACCAAAAAAGGAAAAAAAAAAGCCCATTTGGCTTTCAAAGTGGCTCAATGCAATCTTAACCAAGACCAACTTTTCACATTATGAAAGTTTATTAGTTTAGATTGAATATAACTTGATAAAGGGATTTTCAAGTTTAATTTCTATCAAGGTTGGTTTGCCAAACATGTAAAAATGAACTAATCGCACCCCGCACAAATAGATTAATTTTTTAAATTATGCAGTGGGAAAATAACGAGATATTTATTTTTTTTAAAAAATTGTTTTGCATATATTATTTCACTCGTAAATATCTCTAATACTATATAACACGAATAAATTACAACTCAAAGTCATGAATAACTATAATATATTATATAACACGAATAAATTTCTCTAATATTATATAACATTTTCATGTGTAATTAATCCTTTTGACCAAGAGGGAAAAATAAACCTAAAATATAATCACCCAAATCAACTAGGCACAGATTCATTTACCCAATAAAAATTGTTTATATCTTAATAATAAATTTAAGAATAATCGACGCAAATATATTTTTAATTTCTTTATATCAAAATATGAAATTTACTCGATTCTTAAACCCTTCAAATTTCATTACATACAAATTTCAGTTTACAAACAACTTTCACGAAATTCAAAATGATTAAAGAAAGTATATGTCTGATATTCTGATTACAGTGGATAGGAGATCAATTTAAATACACGATAGTAATACAAAATAATCAAGAAATAATCAATTATAATCCAATAAGTCATCATATTGGGGTAATTGATTAATTTCAAAGAAAAATTAAAAATAGTTTATGATTTATAATAAACATCCAAATCATATCTTTTTGAGCCAGTGCAGAGAATTGTCCATCACTGTCACCAAAGTTGGTATAAAAAGTTGCCTATGTGCCTCAAATCAACAAAAATATTCAGTTCACATTCTACAGCGCATGAAATTACCAAAAAGTCCTTTTGCCAACAGTGAAGTATAATCATACGTTTTGATTACGCGATAAGAGTTGGAGAAAAGAAAAAACATCATTGAGAACTAATCCGACAAAGTGACCGAAAGCAAGGGTATTTTCGTCCAAATGCTTTTGTTCCAGTTTGTTCCTTGAAAAACTGAAGTTTGAGACTCCGACTGCGTATTTGACTGTATGTAGCTATATATACACACTTTTGTATTGACTAAAATCTCTCCCAAACATTCCATCGTATTTCTAAATCTAAAGATTATAAATACACCCAAAATCATTTCCATTTCATTTTCAATTGTGATCTTGAAAGTCCGTTGTTTTGTACTGGGCTAAAACACAGAAGAAACATGGGATTCCTCCAACTGTTTGGCTATGTAGTTTTTGTGTTTAAGGTTAGTTGCTGCAAGAGTTTGTTCGGATTTCTGGGGTTCATTTTTGTCTTTTTAAATTAATTGAAGTTTAAGGATGTCTGATTTTCAAATGGGTTGCAGAGTTATTGGAAATTCTAGTTGATTTGGAATAAATATGATTGCAGGTGTTGTTTATCGTATCTATAGTAAATGCAGAGAGGTCTTTAGCTGCAAATGCCACACAGGGGTAGGTTTCTTCTTCATCATTTTTTTTTTTTTGGGGAAAAATTACTTTCTTGAAAATATTATTTTTGCTGCTTGCTTAAGGTGAGTGAAATTATGTGTATTGATTACTATTATTTTCTGTGGTATAGTTTTTAGTTTTGAATAAAAAAAAAAACTCAATGTATTATCAAATTTAGTGGATAAATTTCGTGAAAATGCATTCTTATGCTGTAATTTTCTTGTACCCCCAAATTCTGATTTCATTGTCTTGAATTCATCTGGTAAACTGATTTAATGTGTGCAGTTGTATTGAATTTCCAGATATCATTCTTCTGTTATTTCTCGAGGCCATGAGTTATAGGAATAGCTAAACTTAAAGAATCCTTATTTAGCTACTAGTTTCAGAGTATAAACTACATCAGACTCAGATGACTTATTGCAACTTTTTCCAATGGTTAGAAAAAGGCATTCCGAAGAATATTGCGCCATGTATGACATCTGTGGAGCACGCAGTGATGGGAAAGTACTGAATTGCCCTTTTGGATCCCCATCTGTTAAGGTAGGTAATGTTGGCAAAGCATTCCTATTGCTTCAACTTTTCTCATATTCCTCCCAATTTTCGATGGATTATCTTATTGGCAGCTTGTTCTGGTTGAATAGAGTCATAATATGTTCCATATGTTTGTTACATAATACTTGACAAGAAAATGAGCTAAATCTCGTTACAAGTATTGTACAGTCCAGTTCTGTCCATTACTTCTTTCGAAACATGCTTTTACTGTATTAAAGTTTCATGTCTCTTGATGTTTTGTTTATTCTTACTTGTGCTTACAGCCAGACGAACTACTTTCAGCAAAGATTCAAAGTTTATGCCCAACTATAACTGGAAATGTCTGTTGTACAGAGCCTCAGTTCGAGACTTTACGGTCGCAAGTCCAACAAGTGAGACTATTACATTAAAAACTAGTCTCACTTTTGTAGTTCAATTGTTCCATCTTTTTATTTCTTGCCATAATTGGCCAACTGCGGCTGATTTTTCAGATACAGTATATGCTTTTGCTAAAATAAAATTAAAATATGGAAAGGACTGTGCTGGTTATTATCAAATATTTCTTGTTACTGGTTTTTTCTCTCAATCTTTGTTATAAGAAATGACCTTAATTTGTCGTAGCATTTTTCTTGCAGGCAATCCCTTTTCTTGTAGGATGTCCAGCATGCTTGAGAAACTTTTTGAATTTATTCTGCGAGCTTACATGTTCTCCCAATCAGAGTCAGTTTATCAACGTGAATTCCATTTCCAAGGTCAGTAATTAAACTTGTATATATGGGTACATTTGATTGCAAATGTGGAATTTGAGTGGAAAGAAAATGAATTACAAGGAATTGAATTGCCTAGAATTTGTTTTACTGGGAATTGTAATTAATTGTGTTTAATTGGTATAATTTTTCACCTAAAAAATGTTGAAAAACTTTGTGTCCGATTGGCTTCGTTTTTCATAAAAATTGTCCATTAAAGTGATAATTTTTGTTATCATTTGGTCTAAAATTTGTTCCCATTGCCAAATAAAAAAATTAACACACCGAACATCATTCGTTTGGCTTTATTTTGCATTGAAATTGCCAATAAAAGTGATAATTTTTTTTACCATTGTATCTAGAATTTTTTTCAATTGCCAAAAATGGGGGTAACATGGAAAAATTTTTCCCACCAAAGTGGTGGGAATTCATTTTCAACAAAACCATGGAAATTGTGCTCGTGTGAGGGAAACCAAGAAAACCATTTCCAAGGAAAATTATTGCCATCAAACAATACAAAAGTGGAAGTCGGAATTGGCTTTCCATTTTCCATGGAAAATTTTGCACAATCAAACATTGCCTAAGTGTATGTTTGTGTGAAATTTGTGCACATGACATGCCTTTTAAAGAGACTGAATCTAATCTGCACGTGAGGAGAATGTTAAAGACAATTCAAATAAATAAATGTGTTCCTCTTTACCAGCTTAATTTTAGACAAGTTGGTTGTACATTGCCTACCTACCCCGCATGACCACTCTGTTGTTTTATCAAGAAGAATTTCTCCATTTTGGACTCTTAGGCTTTCTTTCGTTCTTTTTATTTTCTCTTGTATATATGCTCTGTTCAGGTTGGGAAAAATTCGACTGTCGATGGAATTGACTTTTACATCACTGACACTTTTGGTGAAGGAATGTTTGAATCCTGCAAGGATGTTAAATTTGGTACTATGAATACTCGAGCCATAGAATTCATTGGTGCTGGTGCTAAAAATTTTAGAGGTAATCCATTTCTCCCTGTTTTGTCACCCACATAGAATCATGCAAGTGTGCATTTGGGTTCTTGCAGTTGCAGCAAGTTATTTTAGTTTGTTATTACAATTTTTCCTTGCTCATGTTTGGCTAAGCTTTGGATAATACTTTTTTATTCATCAATATTGAAAATAAGCACGTACTTGTTTTTGGCAGTAACACAAGAGTTATTTCCAAAATAAATTACCTTTTTATTTAGAAGTAAGCAAAAGTAAGTTATCAAAATATCTTTGGAAACTAAATGTAACTCGTTCTTACTTTTAAGCTTAGCCAAAACATGCTCAAATTTGCAAATAAAATAAAAAAATCACATGGATTGTTAAAAATTACTGGCAGAGTTAGTGAGTTGTCTCTGGTATTATATGACTTTCAAGATATTTTCTAGAATGCTTGCTGACTTGTAATCATATTTGGCAGAGTGGTATGCTTTTATTGGTAGAAAAGCACCGCTTGGTGTGCCAGGATCACCGTATGCTATTAATCTGTCGCCTAATGCTCCCGAGTCATCTGGAATGAAACCTATGAATGTGTCTACATATTCATGTGGTGACACTTCATTAGGCTGTTCGTGTGGTGATTGTCCTTCATCTCCCGTCTGCTCAAATTCAGCCTCTTCTTCTCCTCACCAGGAAGGTTCATGCTCTGTAAGAATAGGGTCTCTTAAGGTGAGAGAAAGCTCCATTTGGATGGTCACTGATTTTGTCTGAGACATGTATCTTTGGACGTGTTAATGCATTTTAGTTTAGTTTAATAGTTTGCATGACATAAGAAGTTTGAAAGAGCACAATCTGCTGTATATTTATTGACATGTTTGTTAGTAACATTAGATAGTATTAAAGAAAATGAAGTTAAAATCTCGCTACTTCATACCAAACAAGCAATAAATTTATTTAACTGATTTCATATTAATGGTTTTTTGATTTGTGCAGGCAAAATGTGTCGATGTTGCCGTAACATTATTGTATATTATATTAGTCTCTGCATTTCTTGGGTGGGGTTTCGTCCATAAAAAAAGAAGTTCTGATTCGAGAACAAAACCTTTAGTTAATGTCACCCATGGTGGTGTTGTTCGTCAAGTAAACAGGCAGAAAGACGATAATATACCAATGCAGGTGCATGCCATTTCATGACTTCTGAGTGATTTGTTTGCTTGTTGAGTTGTTCTATTTCCTATGAAGCTTCCTATGAAGTACGGATAAAACACCATATGGACACATTGAAACAAAATTTTGAAGCAACCAAGACACATAAATATGTCCCGGAGTTTCGTTGTCCAATATATGTCGGGTATAGACATGACACCTAGGAGGACCGTCCGTGCTTCATAGACTATTTCCCTCTGAGTTTGACGTTTTTAGTAATTTTGCTTGTCTTCTAAGGTTCTTTGCATCATATCCTATATTTGAAAGCAACAGATTCGTGTAGAAATTAATGTGATTTATTTGGATAATATCTTTACAAAAAAAAAACTGCTCTGTTTCTCTTAGTTCATCTTTGAAATTTCATTTTTCAGTTCTCTATAGATCATCTCTAAAGTCCACCTATCTTTATAATTTTTTTTCTTCTTTTACTACTACCAGATGCTTGAGGATGTTCCCCAAATTTCTAATGGCGTTCAACTTTCAATCGTGCAAGGATACATGTCAAAGTTTTACAGGTCACTCACCATACCATTTAAATCAGTACTAGTGAGGAGTTTGCAAGGATATTTCTTTAAGAATGACCATTTGACTGTGGATTACATTCCCATTTCAGGAGATATGGAACATGGGTTGCTAGAAATCCAATGCTTGTGTTGTGTTCGTCACTGGCTATTGTTCTTGTGCTTTGCTTAGGTCTTATTCGTTTCCAAGTAGAGACAAGGCCGGAGAAGGTATTACACAGTGAAGCTTTGAATGTTTCACTTTTTAATTCAAATGCACATTAGACATGCTAATCTTTGTCTGAATCCTAATCAATATTATTGTTCTTGGTCAATCTACTTTGAGATGCTTCACATGTCATATCACTTGACTTAGATCTTTGGACATAAGTTTTATCTAGTGTTCATTATGATGCTCTATATTTTTAAATCGGTTCTCTCTATTGTGATTGACTATTAATACCATTAATGTTTCAGCTATGGGTAGGCCCTGGGAGTAGAGCTGCCGAAGAAAAACAATATTTTGACAATCACCTTGCCCCTTTTTACAGAATCGAGCAGGTTTTGTATCAATTTGTGCATTTCCTTTCTATATATCATTAATCCAGTGTCTTTCTGTTTTATTAGACATCTCCAGAGAATTCTGCTCCGATCCAATCTATTTAGGTTGTTTTATTTAGTAATTTGTTGTTGCTAGTTGTCAGGAAAATTCAAAATCTCTCCCCCACCTCCACCCCACCGGTTGAAATACTAAGCCTGAAATTTTGCAGCTCATAATAGCAACAATCCCAGACACAGGCGGAAAAGCACCGACAATTGTGACAGAAAACAATATAAAGTTACTGTTTGACGTACAGAAAAAGGTGACTCTTACTGTTATTTTTTTGTAATGAGAACGCATTACTTTAATTATGTGATATAAAAAATTATGTCGTACTTTACTGGAAGTAAAAGATTCTTAGGGGGGGGTATATATCTTCTTATTTTGATAGGTAGATGCTATTAAAGCTAATTTCTCTGGTGAGATGGTATCTCTGACCGACATTTGCATGAAGCCCCTCGGCAAAGATTGTGCAACTCAGAATGTTCTTCAGGTATCATGGTTTTATAAATCCTTCAGAATTTCAAGCTCACACTTCCATTTTTATATTTCATTTTTCTGGTCATTTTTCCAGAGTAACAGAAAGGTTTGAATTCCCCATTGTAACAAAACTTCAATAACAGGATACCAATATTCCCTATGCTAATATTCATAAGGCATCAATAATTATAATTTTGCTACGATGACAAAGCTCTTGCATGTATTCCAACAATTTCTGCTCGGATATATTTAATGTTATTACCCTACATATAGCTGAAACTAACTAAGCCTACTTGGTGTGACAGTATTTCAAGATGGATCCTGCAAACTATGATGGCTTTGGGGGTCTTGAACATGTTGAATATTGTTTTCAGGTATGTTATGTGATCTCCATCTTCATGCCATGATATTCTAAATCTGTTTTTCATTTTGCTTTGCATTTCATTTGACCTTTATCTTCTTCAGAGATACTTATCTGTTATATGGTTTCTTTTAGCATTATACTTCAGCGGAAACGTGTATGAGCGCATTTAAAGCTCCACTTGATCCAAGCACTTCTCTTGGTGGTTTCTCTGGAAATAGCTATTTGGAGGTAATTTAAATCCCTGCGATATGTTCTTTTATAAATGAGGTATACAGTAATCAAGTTATATTTTTCCTGACACAGGCTTCTGCATTCATTGTTACCTACCCTGTGAACAATGCACTTGATAAGGATGGGAATGATACTAAGAGGGCAGTGGCATGGGAGAAAGCCTTCATTCAGCTAGCAAAGGTTTGCAATCGTTTTAGTATATATTTTTCATTAACTGAAAGCCGTATTCTGTAATTATGTTTTCTTTGTAGTCTGTGAGGTGTGTGTAAAAAATGTGTCAAGTTGATCTCACGCACACTAATGTAAACTTGAATTATTATATTGACATTAAACATGAATAAAGGAATTTCGAATTGGATTTATGGCTGTGTATTGATAATTCACAGAATGCCCTAAAGTGTACGTGTTCATTGAAATGACCTGGATTCTCATCCATTTCTGTTATACAGGAGGAACTCTTGCCAATGGTCCTGGCCAAAAACTTAACACTCTCATTTTCATCGGAAAGTTCTGTTGAGGAAGAACTAAAAAGAGAAAGTACTGCAGATGCTATAACTATCTTGGTAGGGAAATGAAAGTCTCTTTCTTCATCCAGTAATTCTTATCAATCTACGACTTTAGTTATAAAGAAGTGGAAATTTTTTCTTCTTAATGAGAATGAAACTCATGCCTTAAATATGTTAAGCATTTGTTCTGCTTATCAATATGGATGAGTATTTAATTAAATTCTCATACCAGCTGCTTACTTTGTATTCTTTTAATATATTTTGTGTTCTGTGTCAGATAAGCTATCTTGTAATGTTTGCTTACATATCTTTGACTCTCGGAGATACTCCCCGTTTCTCCTCGTGCTACGTCTCATCTAAGGTATGTTTATATAGAAAACCCTTTTGTGTACTTGCATCTATTTGTCAAATCTTTTAATGTTTAATTAGGGTACTTTGACTTTTGGTGACTTCTCTTCTCATTTAATTTTATTAACTTGTTCCAACTTTTTTAGTCTATTAAGGATCTTCCCGTTTTCTCTGTTTCTTTCTACATTTTCCAATGACACAAGCCAGAAATTCCTTTGGTAACACTAAAAACATTTATAGCTTTCTAGTATACACGACGCCTTATATTCTGAACTCTTAGCTGTAATGTTGTTGTTGTAGTAATTTGTAGAGAAAGTGACCATTTAAAAATGAAATCAGTAAGCCTAGCATTTTTTTTTCTTTTTTACTCTAGTTGAGATGATATAGTAACACTCCTTGAACTGGTCCTTTTGAATGCATAATTAGTATAAATTTAAATTTGTTTACTTGATCCTTTAAATTTCACCTTTGTTGGAGTACATATCTCAGTTATTTTGGAATATAGAAGAAAAGATATTTACCCTACCTTATCTCTATATTACCATCTAGAGAAGGAATCTATTTGACAGCCTTAGGGCACTCAATAATCTTTGCATTATTTTTTCATTTCTTATTTTTCTTGTTAAAGATATTGTCCTTAAACAGGATGTCAGTTTCTGATCCGAATATTAACATGATATCTGTTACGCCTACTGTTTCAGGTGCTGCTCGGTCTTTCAGGAGTTCTGCTTGTCATGCTTTCTGTACTTGGATCTGTTGGGTTTTTCAGTGCAATTGGAGTAAAATCAACACTTATAATAATGGAAGTCATCCCTTTTCTTGTTTTGGCTGTAAGTTCTATTTCACTGGATCCTCCTGTGACTTAATTTCACATTGTTGTTTATTACATATTTCTGTTTACTTCTTATTCTAGAAAGGATTTGTTCATTCAGATCTCTGGAGTGATAACTGGGATTTGGGAGGGATTCAATTTTGAACTTTTCCATTGTATCTATCAGGTTGGTGTAGACAACATGTGCATACTGGTGCAAGCAGTTAAACGGCAACAGTCGGAATTGCCTTTAGAGGGACGAATTAGTAATGCACTCGTAGAAGTTGGACCATCTATAACACTAGCAAGTCTATCTGAGGTTTTAGCATTTGCAGTTGGAAGTTTTATTCCCATGCCAGCTTGCCGTGTTTTTTCCATGTTTGCAGGTTAGAAGTGTTTATTTTAAACTTTAGGAAGTATCATCGTCTCATTAACTATAGCTCATGGGATTAAAAACATTAGTGGTCCTTGACCTTTTAGTAAAATTTCATGTCAGCCACCAAACTTAAATTGTGTTATAATTGGACCCTTGAACTTGAATTGTAACAAAGTTTAGGTCGTGAACAGAATGAATGACCAATTGTAACAAAGTTCAAGTTCAGTGGCCAACTTGAAACAACTTGGGGTTTTGTGTCTACATAAAATTTGCTAAAAGTTTAGAGATCACCAATATTTTTTTTTAACCTGGTATGATTATAGTTTACTTTATAAGTTATACTTGCTTGGTCTTCTTGTTCAACTTCTATATACACTCTATTTGCAGCACTTGCTGTTATGTTGGACTTCCTTCTGCAAGTTACTGCTTTTGTTGCCTTGATTATTTTTGACTTCCTGAGAGCTGAGGACAACAGGATTGATTGTTTTCCTTGTATAAAACTCTCTGGATCAAATCCTGATCCCGATAAAGGTATGACTTGGGACTCCATTTCTTCTTTGTGCTTTGAGTTATTATTACCTCTTATTGCATTGAGCTTAAGGAAATTATATCTATGATATTATAGGCAGTCATCTTCATAAACCTGGACTATTAGCTCGATATATGAAGGTAAGAGATATCTTGCATGTTTCTTGTGCCTGATTTATTTTTTCTTCCTAAAGACTTGTATATTTGTTTGGTGAATGAATCAACAAACAAGCAGAAATCAGACCCTTGATGTTTATTTAACTGCACTGATTAGCAGTATGACAAAAATGCTCAGTGAGTCCATTATTACTTGTACCAAGAATGACTTATAATTGTCTAAGGGCACTAGTATTTTTAAAAATATTGGACCTTATATTTGGGTATAACCAGTCTTTATCTGTTTTGACTCTCTGTTATGGAGCTTGAGGTGCCTTCCTGGATATTAAAAATAGCATAGGGGTTCTAGAACTTGAAAACTTTTAACCACCCCTGACCGAGCTAGGAGTGATCAACTTCTGTGCAAATATGATAATAGTTTTATGGAGTCAATGAATATTCTAAATGAGTTTTCTGGTTTTTGAGTTTGCATAGTCTATACGATTACATTCTTTTTGTCAAGTAATAACAAATGGGTTTCCTTTTTCTAGGAAATTCATGCTCCCTTTCTGAATATTTGGGGTGTTAAAATAGCAGTTATCTCTGTCTTTGTTGCTTTTGCATTGGCAAGCATTGTAAGTTGCTCCACCCTTTTTTCTGCCATTCTTGTAACTTTGTATTATATTATATGTGTGTAGCAACTATTTTCTGCGGCTAAACGGGAATTTTTCCTTATTGATCCTCTAAGGCCTTATGTACAAGAATTCAACCTGGTTTAGAACAGCAAATTGTTCTCCCTAGAGACTCGTATCTTCAGGTCTTGTATTCTGAATATGTTTGTTCTTTGAAAAATTAGATCTTCTCATGGTGTTCTGAGAAGTGGCATTTACGTATATGTCTTCTCTCCTTACAGGGTTACTTTAATAATGTCTCAGAGTATCTCAGAATAGGACCACCACTGTACTTTGTCGTGAAAAACTACAACTATAGGTATTTTTGCCACACTTCGTTCTCATGTATATTCCATCGCTGGTTTTACTTTGTTTTCCTTTTCACATATTTAGGGAAAGTGTTACTAGAGTCACTTATGCTAGGATAACATTTATGGCCGACTTGATATGTATTTTTTTCCATTGTATTGAAGTTCTTAACATGTTTCTGTTGTTTATTTTCTTCAGTTCAGATTCAAGACAAACCAACCAGCTTTGCTCCATAAGCCAATGTGATTCTAATTCTCTTTTAAATGAGGTAAAACAATTGTCTTGTGCAGAGTTAAAGATACTTAGTTTCTAGCCTGAGTTTTAACTTTAACTCTGTACACAAATGATTAAGTTTATCTAATCTGATCTTTTCTGAAATTGCCTTTTCCTGTTGATCAGATATCTTGAACTTGAGATTGTGACTTGTGCAAATGTAGTTTGATGTGTTTTTGAACAACTATGATACTTTCCTTCTTATTTCCCCTCAGCTCGTAAACCAGAAGGATGGGGTGCATCATATGCATTTATTGCTCGTTTAGCACTCAGTCCAGGACTTGACACCGAAACTTCTTCATTATTTTCTAGTACTGTGCAGTTTATCCTACCAAACACGCTATTAAAGTTTTATCTCTTGCATTAGATAAATTTTCCAACTTTTAAGTTTTCAACAAGGGTAGTGTGCCACATTATTGCTATTCTTACTCGATCTTATAGGTCTTTTACTTTGGATGTAAGTGAGAGTTTATTCATTAAGGAACTAAGACTTCTTCTGGAATTTGTCGACACTGTGTTCTCTAAATGAGGAGTTAGTCAACTAAGAACTTATAACCAGAATAACCATTTAATGAAGAAACAAGAATTTTGTTCTTGGGCATCTCAGGTTGTCTTTAAGTTCTAGTAGTAGATGTTAGAACTTAATTTTCTTTAAGAATCTCCAATTTTTTTTTTCAACTAACTTCTTCTATCTTTATTATATTATTTATTTCTTAATCCAACTTCTGCAGATTGCAAGAGCTTCTTTGGTACCGGAGTCGAGTTATGTTGCCAAACCCGCGGCTTCGTGGCTTGATGATTTTCTTGTTTGGATNGTCAACTAAGAACTTATAACCAGAATAACCATTTAATGAAGAAACAAGAATTTTGTTCTTGGGCATCTCAGGTTGTCTTTAAGTTCTAGTAGTAGATGTTAGAACTTAATTTTCTTTAAGAATCTCCAATTTTTTTTTTCAACTAACTTCTTCTATCTTTATTATATTATTTATTTCTTAATCCAACTTCTGCAGATTGCAAGAGCTTCTTTGGTACCGGAGTCGAGTTATGTTGCCAAACCCGCGGCTTCGTGGCTTGATGATTTTCTTGTTTGGATCTCTCCGGAAGCTTTTGGATGCTGTAGGAAATTCACAAATGGGAGTTATTGCCCCCCTGATGATCAGGTCTCTTTATTTCTTGCTTTTATTATGCACGTTTTTGTATAACAAATGTTTAAACTCTTCATTGTGTCTTAAACTGGTTACACCTGACGTGAAAATTACACTGTTCCGCAATCATCTTACAGTTGAATCCTACATAAATTGGTTTCTGATAAAATAATTATTTCAGCCTCCTTGTTGTTCATCAAGTGATGGATCTTGTGGCCTCAGCACAGTTTGCAAGGATTGCACAACGGTAATTTAACTCATCTAATCCATGTTGGTTGGTATATATGTTGTTACTGGACATAGAGCACCCCTCTACTTCAAACTATTTATACTTTTTAAATGATCATGGTGTGCAAAAATAAAGTACGCACTTGTAATTACTTGTGCTTATTCTACTTGTCTCCCTCCCATTTTAGAGTATAAAGATCATGAACTAACAGTTAATGACTTCCTATTTTATCATTTAGTCACTAATATGGGAATTATTCAGTGTTTCCGCAGCTCAGATTTACAAAATGCACGTCCATCCACAGCACAATTCATGGAGAAGCTTCCTTGGTTCCTCAGTGCTTTGCCTTCTTCTGATTGTGCAAAAGGTGGAAATGGGGCTTATACAAACAATGTCGAGCTTAAAGGTAAAAGGTTAATTTGTTAATTAAACGGTTATGATTTATTCCCGACCCTGGATTTACTGAACTTTAGAAGATCTTATTGGTAAAAGGTTAATCTGCTCATTCAATGGTTACAATTTATTGAACTTTAGAAGATCTTATAAAACATGCAAAAATTCAACTGGCAAGCTAAGTATAACATAGTTCATCGACTTTCTTTGACCTTAGTCTAAGTGCTAACATGTGTCATCAGGCTACGAGGATGGAATCATTCAAGCGTCAGCATTTCGTACATATCACACACCACTTAATAAACAAGTAAGGACTGTTGCTGAAAAGTTTATTCTACAGTGTTTTAATTCTGTTACTTACTCTTTTGAGTCTTGCCTTTTCCTCTTTCAGTCTGATTTTGTCAACTCAATGAGGGCTGCGCGAGATTTTAGTTCAAAAATTTCTGATTCTTTAAAGGTATATATTTAATTTGATATGAGCAGGTATCAGGTGTAGCTAGTTCGATAAATTATTAGATATAGACATGCAACTAGGTTGTTCATATTTTGTCCTTTTTTTATTGAGAATCAAGTCCGTAGTTCCACTTCTTTTTTGCCGCAGTTCTTTCCATTTTAGCAATGGATTTGTATACTGTTATGAAAAATGTGTCTTTAATCTGTATGCAAGACTTTGTTATACACTTTTCGTCCTTAATGTTGCCCTTGTTTGGTAGAGATCTTTTAAGAATAGATTTTTGTGAAAAGTGATTTTTTTGGAGAATGTGTAGTTGAAAATGAGTTTGGAAAAAAAAAGTATTTTAGAAAATGGGGGCCAAACAGGAGCATTATAGTACACAATTTCTCCTGTGTCTCCAACTGTTCATCTGTCTATCTATCTCGTACGATATGTTTGATAGTGAAGACAACTGTGCTTGGAAACGTACACATACAATCATGCACAGTACCAATGCTAATGCTGCATTATAGATAACTTCATAATTATGAACTTGATGCTATTTTCTGTTCTGACATGGTTTCTCCAATGCAGATTGAGGTGTTCCCATATGCTGTATTTTATATGTTCTTCGAGCAATATCTCAACATATGGAAGACGGCACTGATCAACCTAGCTATAGCTACTGGTTAGAACCTTTCATAGACTTGTACTCTTTTCAACCAACTGCACCAGGCAAAATGACTTGATTTTCTATTTGATCAGCAACCATCTATACAGGATTGAATATCTCGGTTTCAAACAGCACAATATATTTTAGGAGAAACCTTTTTTTACTCGTCACAGAGTTGTATATTCTAATGCCAAACTTCTAATAGGACATTCTGTTTACTACATATATTCACCCATTTGATAATTTTTTTAATCCACCTCAAAAACACTAAGTTTTGCTAAAATTTGACAGGTGCTGTTTTCATTGTTTGTCTAGTTATCACATGCAGGTCAGCATTTTTACCCTAGTTTTCTAATTAATATTGTTACTTACCATGTTTAAACGTTTTCATTTACTTATCTCTTACTTCTTTCTATGTTTAGTTTCTGGACTTCAGCTATTATTCTTCTTGTGTTGATAATGATCGTTGTGGATATCATGGTATATTTCTTTCTTGCCAATTGTTTGGGAACCTTTTTACTTCAAGACAAGAATTTGACGTCTACAACCGTATAACAACTTTCTAACTTTTTGTACTTGTGGCTACACTGCAGGGTGTAATGGCAATTCTGAATATTCAACTCAATGCAGTGTCCGTTGTTAACCTCATAATGTCTGTGGGTATAGCCGTCGAGTTCTGTGTGCATATTACACATGCTTTCTTGGT